>CAWUFW010006921.1:985000-1080438 GCA_963921515.1 Calotriton arnoldi | reverse complement strand
GGATCGCAGCGGCAGACGAGGAGAAGGAACCTCCTGGTCACAGGAACTACACGAGGATTGCGCTCGAGAAAATCAAGGGTGCAGAGACCTCCATCAAGGATTACAGCTAACTTTACAGGGTGGCAATGGAGAGAAGGTACATCTCCACGCTCACGAAGATGCCACCGTTTTGTGCAATACCTCTACTCAACTGGAGTACTTTCTACTGGCTAATCAGTAAGTGCTACCTCGTTGGGTAAATGTATAATGCCTTTCCTACACTACAGCTGCGTAAAGGACCAGAAGAATTGCAGGATCGCAGCGGCAGACGAGGAGAAGGATTGCGCTCAAGAAAATCAAGGGTGCAGAGACCTCCATCAAGGATTACAGCTAACTTTACAGGGTGGCAATGGAGAGAAGGCACATCTCCACGCTCACAAAGCCGCCCTCGTGGGCATTCCTGCTGCACGATCACATGATCGTGCAGCAGGAATGCACAAAAGAGGCATCGGGGGAAAGGAAAACCCTTTCCTTTCCCTCGATGTCTCTTTTGAATCAAACCCCCCTCCCCGAGCCAAAACTCACCTTATTTCCCCGACGCGCTGGAAGCAAATGGCTTCCAGCGCGTCGGGGAAGAAAGGGAAACCCTCAATGATGTCAGCGCGCCTCGCGCGCTGACGTCATTGATGGGGGGGCGGGGGGGGGGCGGGGGGAGGCAGGGGAAGTCCTTCCCCTGCCTCCTAAAAAAAAACCCCGACGATCGGATTCCCACGGGGGGAGCGCCAGCACTTCCCCCGTGGGTGGTCTTATGACGAGCTGGACTCGTCATGAGCACACGAGCACTGTGTGCCATGACGAGTCCAGCTCGTCATAAGCATGGAAGGGGTTAAGCAGTTTCCTAAAACGAAGATAGTCCGGGCATTGTCGGAGCTGAAGGGGGAGCTCATTCCAGAAAAGGGGGGCGAGGAGGGAGAAGGATTTCCCACCAAGTCTAGCTTTCCTGACCCTTGGTACCTGCAGAAGAAGTTTACCGCTAGATCTCAGGGTCCTATACGGAGAATAAGGCTTGAGTTTGCTTGCGATGTAGGAGGGACCCTTATTATGGATGGCTCTGTAGACTATACAGCCAACCTTAAACTTTATCCGCTTACGGACCGGTAACCAGTGGAGTCTGCGTAACAGCGGCAAAGATGGAGTTCCAGGTGAGGAGTTCGAAATGAGCCGTGCAGCAGTGTTCTGGACCACCTGAAGCCTGTTTAAGGAAGACTCGTTTGCAGAAAGCTGAAGAGCATTACAGTAATCAAGGCGACCCAGAATCATAGTCTGAATTAGAGTTTTCCGTGTGCAGTCTGGCAAAAAGGGGAAGACTCGACGTAGCATGCCCAACACATGGTAGCAATTGCTTACAGTTCGGGCAACATGCTCCTTCAGTGTAAGTGCCTATTCAAGATGGATGCCCAGATTCTTAACTAAGGTTTTGGGAATGGGGGGAGGGCCAGGAGCGGCCGGCCACCAATTCGGAGACCAGAGTAGAGGGGCATCTCCGAAGAGCATTATCTCAGTTTTTCCTGCGTTTAATTGGAGAAAATTTCTCCTCATCCAATCTGATATAGCGGTCATTCCTTCAGCGAAGGATGACAGAGCATGTGTTGAAGTTTTATCAAAGGTGAAGAGAAGCTGAGTGTCATCAGCGTAAGAAATGGGCAGGAAACCATGAGACCTAAGCAAGTGGGCCAAGGGAGCAATATAGATGTTAAAAAGCGTAGGGCTGGGGCGTGGCCTAGACTCCAATGGCGTAGGACGCACGAAGGCTGAGCTCCGCTTTCCAGGGGCGGCCTGGGGCATATATTAAGCGTTTTAAGGCACGGGGGCCCCCACAGATAGCGTATAGCCCGCTGCAGATCCCTGGAGTCCTGGGGGGACCTCGACCCGACGCAGCGACCGGGAGAGCCGAGAGCAGTTGATCGCGGCGATCCCGTCCGCCATCTTGTCCGCACCGGAGTGTCGGCCCTTGCCTGCGGGTGACACGAGAAGCGCTGGTCCTTGGCCGGAGGGGGCCCTGCAGAGGGTCGCTTGGCATCAGAGAACCTGCCTGCGGCGGTGGGCTGAGCTGAGGAGCCTGCCCCCGTCCTTTGAGAGCGGACTCCGGCCGGGCTCCTGAGGCCCCGCGAACCCTTCGACGGAGACCGGGGAAGAGCAGAGCGATAAACGGAGGTGAGGAGGGGGAGCGCGACTGGCCCGGGGGAAGGAGCGGCGACCAGGAGAGGGCTGAGGACTGGCGTGAGTACCTGCGGCTGGAGGTGAAATCTTCCCCGCCCCCCCCCGGCTGTGCCTGAGGCCGTGGACCTCGTGTGCCCCTCCCCCATACAGTAGCGGCCCGGCGAGGTCGGAGGAGCGGCGTTTTACAGACCCAGAGGCCTAGTGAGGCCCGGCTCCCTTGGGCCCATCGCGCACAGCGCTGAGAACCGGCGTGGTTGACCGGATGGCTGGCCCCGAGCTGGAGGCGTTGAAAGTGCATGATGCCCCGCTGAGACTGCCCTGGTAGGTGGACAACACTCGGGGTCGGAGGCCCCTGCTCCTGGATCTCTGACATTGAGTGTAGAGGACCCTGAAGAGTGGGGAGAGCTTGGCCTGGACAGCGGTGAGAGGCAGCGGGGCGGGCCCTGATTGTTGGACCGGACTGGCAGTGGGGGTGCCCTGTACTACGCTCGGGGGACCGGAGCGACTCGGGGCCGGATCGGGCTCCTTCCGGTGTCCGAGCAGAACTGGCGTGAGGCTGCCCTAGGCTAAGCTGAAGTTGTCGGGGTCTCGCCGGAAGGTGACGGAAGTAAGTGGCCCCTATGAATTGAATCAACGGCGGCTGGAGCGTGGGGTATAGACCCACGGGTCGGAACCTCCTGCCGGGACCGGCGACGAGGGGGACCCGAGTTGATCTGACGGGTGGACCCTGTGGTCAGGCCTGCACCGCCTTGCCCTGCCACCGAACGGACTCGGGACGCATCGACTAGGGGGAAGTGAGGAGGCCCCGGTTTGGAACCGAGCGAGGGCGAGAGGGCTCTGCACCCCCGGCGCTGGAACCATGACTAAGCCAAAGACGGGGAAGGCCGCAGCCCAATTGGCGCCTAAAGATACCTCGGTGGCGGACCTGTGGGGCAAGCAAACCCCGGTAGCCTCAGGGGACGACACAGCAATGACCTCCAAGCTGGACTAGCTTGAACCAGGCGCCATTACGCAGGCATTTATGTCTAGCTTCCTTCAGGACATCAAATCAGAGATCTCATCTCTTAAGCTGGAGGTCAAGTCCTACCTCACGGACATTAGACGAGATGTCACCGAAATTGGCACTAGGGTGGACGACCTGGAGCACACCCTCGACACGCATACAGAGGAGCAGGAAGATCTTAGGCGCCGCGTCCTAACTCTAGAGGAGCAACATGTGGAACTCCAAATCAAACAAGAGGATTTATAGAATAGGAGCCGCCGGAATAACCTCCGCGTCGGGGGTGTGCCGCGGGGCGCAGAGGGACAGGACATAATGACATATGTCGCAGACTTACTGCATGCGGTCTGGGGAGATGAGGACTCCTCCCCACCCACATTGGACCGAGCGCACAGGGTAGCACCCCCGCGGGGAAACACCAACCTGATCCCCGACATCCTGACCAGGGTACATTTTTACACGGAAAAGGAGGCAATCCTCCGAGCGGCAGGGCGACCGAAAAGTTGGAACACGAGGGACACGCCATCCAAATCATTCAGGACCTATCGCCATTCACCCTGCGCCGCCTTAGGGACTTCCGGCCAGTCACTGCTAAACTGAGAGAAGCCAACGTCAAATATCAATGGGGCCACCCGTTTGCTCTGATCTTTCACTGGGAGGGGAGGCGCAGGTCTTTGAGATCTCTTCGTGAAGCCCTCCAACTGCTGAACATCTCGTCTGGATCGAGGCCTTCCTCCCCCGGGCCCACTGAGCCGACGTCCCAGATCTCTCTCCGCCCTGAGTGGTCAAGGGTAGGGCGCCCCAGGGCTGGAACATCCGGAGCAGGGGGGACTGACCTTCAAGCCAAACAGGACATTATCCAACACCTACGGAACATGGAGGCACCACAGTCTTCAACAAGAGAGGGCCTGAGATCGAGGCCGCCTTCCCCCCTTGGCGCTAGCGGGGGCAACTGATATCTGGTTGAGAGACCTCCACGGACAAGTGGACTGGCAGAACATGCCTCTCACGCCCCATTGTCAGAGGCGTCAGATGGGAGAAGGCGTTGGGTCGCCTTGACTACTTGAACGAAGTATTGGGGCAACTAGGCGTCCATACACTTATTAGGTTTTGTCTCAAGATGAGTGTCAGGGGAGGCAATGTTTGGTTCTCCCTCGGGGTGGGGGATCATGCCTGCAAAGCACCACAATACCTTGACGGGATGGGTCTATCGTGGGTGGGCTTTTGGGAGGGCCTATCTATGAGCGTTACTCTAGGCTGCCGTATCCACGCCAGCTTTACACTGGTATAGACGTGACGGGGGGCGAGGGGCCCCTCCCCCACACCAGTCGGTTAATCTAAGGGTGCTCAAGTTTTATGGATCGCCCAAAAGCCTAGAGGGCGAGGGCGCCGGGATGTGTTATTGGGCTCCGGATATAACCCGAGGGGGGTCCCCCTGTGGCTCCATCTGGGACGCGTTTTTCCCCGTCGTTACTGCGACGGGTCGCCCCTGGGAGGTGGATGGCTCTTGCCCCCAAGGAAGTCTGAGACCTACCCCGCCATTTCCTTAGTCCCCAAGGGGAGTGACTTCCCCAGAGCCGCCCTGGTTCCCACCATTGGGCCGCTCCTGGACTGGAAAGGCCCTGTTGGGCCCAGTTGGCCCCTTAGTTATTTAGTATCTTCTCCATTCTGGGAATCTTCCCCTCTTCTACTCTTTCCCTTACTTCCTTTCTTTCTCTGGACTCGAGGGGAGGGCCCCAAATCGCAGCGAAGGGCCATGGCTCTGAGACCGGCAGCCTTGGGGACACCAGGTACTATAACTCACACTCCGCCCCTGGGGGGGATTCCACGCTTGCTCCAACTTTCACAGCGGTTGCCGATTCAAGCTCTGACCAGAGAGAGATGGGACTCCATCAGTTCCGACCAACGCATGCCTTTTCGGGTACAGATCAATGGCTCAGCTTAAATGTCTCTCCCTTAATGTCAAAGGCCTGAATGCCCCGAATAAGAGAAGACAGATCTGGCGCTACCTCCAACTTCAGGATCCGGACATTGTTTTTCTCCAAGAGACCCATCTATTACGGACTGATACTATTCGCATGTCTCACCCTAAATTCCCCCTACGAATATGGGCGTCGGCATCATCTAAGACAGCAGGGGTGGGGATCCTTTTTAAAATAGGTCTCTCGGTAAACATAGAACGCACCGTCCGGGATGCGGAAGGTAGATCTCTTAAGCTCCAGCTATCAATACAGGGCAGACAGCTTACCCTCCTTAATCTATATGCACCCAACCAGGCACAGGATGCTTTCATCCGCCACCTCCTCCAAACTTCCCTCTCCAAGGAAACTAATCCTATCATCCTTGGGGGTGACTTTAACCTAGTTTGGGACCCCACCATGGACCGCACCTCCCCCTCTTATCAGGGGGTAGGGGCTATGTCTGCCGCTCTCAAACGAGATCTGGAAGCTTTGGGTCTGGTAGACGCTTGGCGCTACAAGGAACCGGACACACAGGACTACACTTTCTATTCCCATGTGCATCGCTCGCACTCCCGTATAGATTACCTTTTTCTATCCCACGCACTCATTCGCTCCCTAGAAACAGTAGGGATTTCAGATATCTCTAACTCGGACCACGCTCACTTAGAGATAACCCTGTCCACCTTGGGCCATCCCTCGAACTCCGCCCCGCGCTGGCGACTCCCTCCGCAGGTGCTCCGCGATCAGGTGGATGTGGCCGAGCTCAGACAGGCTATACAATCATACTTTGTGGCCAATGACCTCCCGGAGACCACAATACCTATGCTGTGGGATGCCTTCAAGGCCACGATCAGGGGCGTTATCACTTCCATCTCTATAGCCCGCAGGCGGGAGTCTCGCCTGGTGGAGGACAACCTCACCCGTGATCTTAAAACCATGGAACAACAAAATCGGAATGCGCCTACTATCGTCACAAGCAAGAGACTTGCCTCCCTTCGGGGTCAGCTTAAGGCTCTCCGGGTGAACAAAGCAGAGCGGTCTCTCTTGACTCTTAAGCAGAAGTTCTATGGGGGGCAACAGGGTGGGATCCATGCTGGCGCGTCGCCTCAGGACTCAGATCTCTAAGGGTCATATCGCAAAAATAGTCCAAAGTGGGGGGGCTGGGCTACCTCCGAAAATGCTAAACAACAGGAGTTTCACGCCTTTTTCTCCGAACTATATGGTCGGGGAGAGACTAGGAGAGACCAGATGGATCCCTTTTTAGCTGCTTGCGCCTGGACGCCACTGACCCCCTTCTTTAAGGAGCAATTAGAGGAACCTATCCTAGCGGCGGAACTCCAAAAGTCCTTAAAAGGCATGCCAGTGGAGAAGTCCCCAGGGCCTGATGGCCTAACACTGGCTTTTTATCGCCTCTTCCTCCCCGAACTTCAGGCCCATCTATTGCGCCTATTTAACTCATTTGCGGAGGCGGGGTCGGTGACGCCGACGATGGCAGAGGCGGAGATAGTCCTTATCCCTAAACCTGGGAAGGACCCCACGGCATGCGCCTCTTTTCGGCCTATCTCCTTATTGAACGTAGATGCCAAACTATATACCAAAATCCTCGCCCAAAGGATAGGCCCTCACCTCCCGGGCCTGATCGAACCAGATCAGGTGGGGTTTGTGAGGGAGAGACAGGGAGCGGATAATATTCGCCGAGTAGCCCACCTGGTGCAAAAGACACAGCATTATAATACACCGGCCTTTCTGCTCTCCCTGGACGCCGAAAAGGCTTTTGACCGGGTTGACTGGTCCTTTCTGCGGGCGGTCCTACATCGCGTGGGACTCGGACCGACCATGACTGCGCGCATCATGGCGCCGTATGCGGCGCCCTTGGCGCGGATCCGAGTAAATGGTCTTCTCACTCCGTCCTTCCCCATCAGCAGGGGTACGCGTCAGGGGTGCCCGCTCTCACCCTTACTGTTCGCTCTTGTGGTGGAGCCCCGGGCGATCGCTATCAGGCAGTCGACAGAAATTCGGGGAATACACATAGGAGGAGTAGAACACAAAATTGGCCTTTTTGCAGATGATCTTCTCCTGACATTAACGGAACCAGCAAGCTCAATACCCGCATTACTGGACATTCTCTCTCAATTCGAACTGATATCGGGTCTTAAAATTAATCTTTCCAAATCGCAGGCACTCAATCTCACTCTCCCCAGCTACAGCTGGATAACCTAGGTCCAGTTAACCCGTTTCATTGGGCCTCACATTCCATACGCTACCTAGGGATTAACGTTACTGCTACCCTAGACACCTGGACGGGAGCTAATTGGCCGGCATGCAGGACGGCTGTCCGGGCCGAGCTCCGACGCTGGAAATCACTCCCAATTTCGTGGCTGGGCCGCTTAAATGCAGTTAAAATGGCGATTTTGCCAAAGGTACTGTACCTTTTCCAGACTCTCCCCACGCCGATCCCCCAGAGAGATATCCAGAACCTCACACGGGATCTCACGGCGTTCATCTGGGGAGGAGGCAGGCCGCGTTTCTCCACACGGGTCCTGTTGCTACCTCGCGACAGGGCTGGACTGGCTTGTCCCGATCTGCTTGCATATTACTGGGCCTCACACTTGCGATACATATCAGAATGGTCGGTTCGCGAAAGCGAAAAACACTGGTTCCATATGGACAGGGCAGTGGCGTGTCGCCCACTGTGGGACCTGGCCTGGATTAGAAGGGGGGCCAGACATCGTAGTGCATACATAGCTACTCCAACCAAGACGGTCTTGGAGATCTGGGACAGGATTGCAGTATCCCGTGGTCTCACTACATTCCCCTCTCCCAACACATCAATAGCGCTCAACCCGGATTTCCCGCCGGCCCTACCCCTAAAGTCATTTTCGGCTTGGTCGGCTGGGGAGTGCCGTGTCATAGAACAACTTTTTGAGAAAGGTATCTTTAAATCATTTGACCAGTGCAGACAGGACTTCAACCTTCCAAAAACCACGAGCATGGAGTACTTTCAGATCCGGCACTGGATCCGGGCCCCCTCGTACATGGAGGGAGCCACGAGGCGCCTAACGCCTTTTGAAACGCTGGTCCGTGCTTTTGATGGTTCCCGGGGGCTGATTTCCCGGACCTATAAAGTGCTTCAGCATTCACATTCGGTGCCCCCGCACACCTACCAGCGCCAGTGGCAGACGGACACCGAAGGAGATATAGATTCAGACCAATGGGAACAGTTATGGCGCGATATCCCTCGTATCTTTAAAAGTATAACACAACAGGAATCGGTCTATAAAGTCATGACTCGCTGGTACTATACTCCTCTTAGACTCCAGAAGATGTACCCGGGCTTCGCCCCTCTATGCTGGCGATGCCAGGCGGCTCAGGGTTCTTTTCTTCATATATGGTG
Organism: Calotriton arnoldi; assembly: GCA_963921515.1. Classification (NCBI taxonomy): domain Eukaryota; kingdom Metazoa; phylum Chordata; class Amphibia; order Caudata; family Salamandridae; genus Calotriton; species Calotriton arnoldi. The sequence continues at coordinate 1,071,884 of CAWUFW010006921.1, read as the reverse complement.
GACCTGTCCACTCATTCTCCCCTTTTGGAGAGAGGTGATGGGCCACGTTGGAGAGGTAGTGGGATTCCCCTTGCCAAATGACCCGAGGGTGGTTATACTGGGACTCCGACCGACGGCTCTTCGAGCAATGAAACATACTGACTGGCACCTGATATTTCACATGTTCACTGCCGCTAAGCAGGTCATTGCCATACATTGGAAGAAAACGTGCTCCCCCTCGTCCTTGATTTGGCTTACTCGCCTTTGGCATGTGATGGCGATGGAGCTCCTCTCTCATAGGCTGGCAGGTACGGATGCTAAATTCGACCGCATATGGCAGCCACTGGTCTCGCATCTCTCTCGGCTGGAGCATACACGATCTGTGCCCCCCAGGTTGAGAGCCCACCAACTCTTTGCGGACCCCATACTTCCACGAGGGGATCCCTATGAGGAAGACACACAGTAGGGAGAACAGGGATGCAGGCCCCTCAAATAAGCCCACAACCACGCCACGGGAGAGCCCTAGGCCCCTTCCCTTCCAAAGAACTGCTACACGGGGATATCTCCCCAGACTATCCTCTCATCTCCTCTTTTCTATCCTTTCTCGCTTTTCTAATCTCATCTTGACTATCCCTTCTTCTTAGTTGATTCTCCAGACATAGACAGAACAATGACCGTTTCAGCTCACTGGTCGCGGACACCGCAGCTACTACCTTCGAATGTAGAGCCTAGGTGAAGCCACATTGAGGGACATCCTATCTAGAGGGGGTGCTCTGGCGAACACTTACCGCGTCTTTAGGCGCCAAGATCTCGTGGCCCTGAGAGATACACTACCACACAATAGGTGCATACATGGGGAACAACGACCTTACTAAGTATAACAAATACAGAGATTAAGGGTTTGCGCTAGAGGTTAATTGTAAGAAGTAAACTGCCTGTTCCATGCTATTGAAATATCTCTAAAAATTTAGCTGTTGTTTTTGCTGCTGTAGTATGTTACTTAAAATGGATCTCTTGCATCGCATCCGGACATTCGCTCTGGTAAAACGCCCACTATAACGGACACTGTAAGATTGGTCTTACTATTGGCAATGTTTTGTTACCCTGAGCCGTCATATATCATACCATGCTCGTTATCTGTCATATTAATGGCTTTTGTTATATGAAAATTCAATAAAAGAGATTTAAACAAAAAGCGTAGGGCTTAAACACGAGCCCTGCGGGACGCCCTTGGTCAATTCCGTGGTCTTAGAACGGAATGGGCCCAGGATGACGGTCTGAGTACGGGATGACCGAAAGCTGGTCATCCACTGTAGGGCCACTCCGTTAAGTCCAATCTCCCTCAGTCTCATAAGCATAATCTGGTGAGATATCGTGTCGAATGCAGCAGAGAGATCCAATAGCACAAGTATGGTGGAATGGCCACTATCAAGAGTCATTCTGATGTTATCCGTGACTTCCAATAGGGCCAATTCTGTGCTATGATTGGGCCTAAAACCAGATTGTGAAGGGTCTAGACAGCTGTTAGTTTCGACATAAGTTGAAAGATGTAGGTTAATATATTTTTCCAAGACTTTGCTAAGATGAGGTAAGAGGGAGATGGGCCGCAGATTGGACAGGTCAGTCATAGAGGCCTTGGGATTTTTTCGAATTGGAATGACATGCGCCGCCTTCCAAGTTTGTGGGAGATAACCCTCTATCAAGGAGAGATTAAGGATGATACTAACAGAAGAAGAAAGTACATTCGCCAGGAGAGCAGCTACTTTTGCAGGTATAACATCTAATGGGGAGCCCGATTTGACCGATCGGAGTAAGTCAGCCGCCATCTCATTGGTCATGGGGGGGAAGTTGCTTAACGTTTGTGAAGCTGAGGGAACCTCAGAGAAAAGGGAAGATGGGGTTATGGATTGTTTCTCGGCAAAAGCAATTTTATCATAAATTAGATCAATTTTATTGGTGAAATGTTGAGCAATATTGTCACAAAGGGATTGCGAAGAAATCTCTGGTTTTTCACAAGCCTTCGGATTTGTGAAAGATTTTAGTATCTGAAATAAGGCTTTAGGCCTATTTTCGGCAGAGTCGAGTTGCTGGGCGATGAACTTTTTCTTGTGGGTGGATTCAGTAGATATTATATAATGAGTCTACCGACTGCCTCCTAAACTTGATGCTAAAGTGCTAGTGCTGTTTCAACAATAAGAAGTGTTTAAAACCATGTGAATAAAATTGCTAAAATTAGTGTTAAAAAAACTACCTAACCCTATGTGTAAAATTCAAATTTAAAATATGTGATTAGCAGTGGCAGCATATAAAAAGAAATTTATTAATATTAGCGTAGTATTTACAATTTTGAATGACACAGGCCTTTAGGCCTATAGGCATAATTTGAATTGTTAATTCAGTTTGATTGGTATCTCATAACCTAAATTATTATAGACAGGTATGTAACTCTTCAGTGGCGTTAAGACCTCTGGGTTGTTTGGTATCGAGGTTAATAATGTACTGGGCCTCAAGTAGTCTGAGCTGTTTTTCCCTGTCACCACCTCGTTTCATTGGTGGGACCGCATCTATTAGGAAGTATTTCAGACCACTGGGGTCAGCTCTGTGTACCTCACTAAAATGTCTTGCGACCGGATAATTCTGGTCCTGATTTTTTATCGCTCTGATGTGCTGGAGCACCCTTTTGTGCCCTTGCAGTATTGTACTGCCGATGTATCTTAGACCGCAAGGGCACTCCAGCACATAGACCACATACTCAGTTTTGCAATTCAGAGATAACTTAATAGGGCATTCTAGGTCGCTGAAAGGGGTCGTGTAAGTGGTTGTGTTATTGCCAAACTGACACGCTTTGCACACTTTACATTTGTAAAACCCCTTTCTTTGAGATAACCAAGTCTTGGAACTGGGACCACTAGGATAATTTTGTACCAGAATGTCTTTCATCGATTTGGCCCTACTGTATGTGATGGCCGGTTTCTTAGGAAGTAAATGGCCAATCATAGGGTCGCTTAAAATTAACGGCCAGTTTTTCATTATTAGCTTTCTCACCTGATTCTCCTGTTTGTTAAATTTAAAAATAAATCTGAAGGCCTCATCTTTCTCTTGTTTTTTGGAACCCTCTATTGATGTTGCTAGTTTTACTTGAGGTTTACATAGTAAACTTTCTCTGGTTCTGGACATACTCTTTTCTATTGCTTTATCAATGCAGGTGGTAGAGTAGCCTCTTTCTTTGAATCTCATTTTGCTACTCTCTTGTGCTGTGATCAAATCACTGTCACAACTGCAGATGCGTCTTAACCTTAGCATCTCACCATAAGGAATGCTGCGGATGAGATGTTTTGGGTGTGCGCTGCCCGCATGTAACACTGCATTGCCAGCTTCGGCGTTTGTTGGATAAAATTATGACACGGGTGCCTTCCCGTGCAAGATGCACCATCTCGAAGGAATGAGAGGCTGAGGGAGAGGAACCTTCCTGCTCCGGTTTCCAGCACAGTGCATCTTGATGAAGAGTGCCTGCTCCCATCACATCCAGATCCTACTAAGGATTTGAACTGACTCTCTGAAATCTGTAAGCATTGGAACCTACTATAGGTGTTTAATGAAAGCTCGATGTGACTACACATCCCAGCATGCTGTATGAAGAAATCAAGTACGCAGTTGAACCCATGAGGGGTTTTTAAACCAATCAGCATGCAGTATAAAGAGCGCCCCAATGCGTACAGGAGAAATGCCTCTGATGAAGTGGTACATTGGCCACAGAAACGCGTCAGGCAACACAACAAACTTGGATGGTTGGGGCGGGCTGAACCGTGATGCCGAATGGCAGACGCACTGTCGAGTGCATCTTGAGAAGCTTTGGCGTTTGTTGAATAAAAATATATATATATGTGTGTATATATATATATATATATGAGTATGTATATATATATATATATATATATATACATCACAAAAGACGCTCCTTCCGACTTCAATGGACCCGTGAGAAGTGGCGTGCTCACCGGCGGAGCAAGCCGGTAATGTCAATATCAAAAACCACAAATGTGCACGCTCTCAGAAACAAGGAACTCCGTAATGATAATCCACAGGTTGTTTATTCACAACGCGTTTCAGGGCAGAACCCCTTGATCACGTGAAACGTGCACACGTAAAGGGTGACTAATAAAGCATTCAATACAGTCATAGACATAATCGTAGGACTACTGCGTATCTTGTTCCCTGCAAGTAAATGGCAGACATATTGGAACGGATAAAATGCAAACATGAGAACACAATCATCATGTAAAACGTGTAGTTATGCCCACGCTGTTCAGGGCTGTACAGAAATGCAATAAAGCAATAAATGAACATGTACGAATACTGGATTACTGGCAGCCTGTAACTCATAGTATTATAAACATTATCTCCAAATAAAGGAATTAAATATGCAATATATTGTACAATATATTAAATTAAGTGTACAGAATAAACATTCCTTGGTTAGGCAAGTGCCCTGGTGAGACAGAATGTAAGACAGGGGTAACGTGTCCACACAGTCTGACTGCACGATGACGGGCCAATGCCCATTTTTACACACACACAAACAGATAACGGGCAAGTGCCCAATTGTACCAGTTACTATGAGACAGCACATATTTTAACACACTTCAGGCAGTAGTCCCAAGTCCAGCAAGATATGATTGTATTGCTAAGATGACAAATCAAATGAAACATAGTTACCCAGTCTCAGGACCGTGACAGTGATGATAAGGGGAAAAGGGTAGGTGGCCCGTGAAAGTGATTACAGGTGAGGGGGGCCCCTTCCTTTCCTCCTAAAAATAAAGAAAATTAGAACACATGTTAGCATCACAAGTTGTCCACATCACTCAATAAATATCAAAACGTAAAATAAAAATAAAATTACATTCAAATGCACAGAAGGAGTAAGAAAGCTATAAAATAGAGATAAAATTAGAATATCCTAACTTAAGTGGCAGCACACTCAGTTACCTTTGAGATGAATAGCCATTTCTTCGTCAAAATTCAGCCCACCCGGTGTCTTCGTTTGGAACTGCAGAATCATTCTAGACTCTCTTTGTCTGATTTTTAACACCCTGTTACCTCCCCTGGAGTTACCTACAACCTGTTCCAGGATGAAGAATTTAAGCAAAGATGAGTTTGAATAATGTTTCTCTTGGAAATGGCGTGCTACAGGGTATTTGGCATCGAAATTGGTAATGGCCCTGCTATGTTCGAGGATGCGCTTTTTGGCCATGTGTGTGGTACTGCCAATGTACCAGAGTTCACATGGACATTCTATTGCATAAATTACAAAGGTGGTACTACATGTGAGAAACTGGTCTATGGTCTTGTTGATCCCATTGTATGTGACCTTGCTGCGGTACCTGCTGTTTTTACAAGCTTTACAATGCCCACAAGGAAAGAAACCTTTAAGGTCATGATCATGCCTACTTGGGTATGCCGTGATGTCACTATGGACTAACATGTCCCTGATATTCCTACCCCTCCTGTATGTGATGTTGGGTCTGATTGGAATGCTTTCCCCAATTATGCTGTCATATTTGAGGATGTCCCAGTTCTTCGCAAAAATGCGTTTAATATTACCGGAGTCAGAATTGAATGTCATGATCATCCTCGGGCAGTTGTCTGCCATATCATTGGATTCAGTAGGGTTATCAGAAATAGTTACAGTTCTGCTGACCCCATCTGCTCTCTCTTTGGCTTTACGTAATACCCAGGAGGGATAACCTCTGATTTTAAACCGTTCCATCATGACCATGCTCTCGCTCTGTAGTGACATCACGGCATACCCAAGTAGGCATGATCATGACCTTAAAGGTTTCTTTCCTTGTGGGCATTGTAAAGCTTGTAAAAACAGCAGGTACCGCAGCAAGGTCACATACAATGGGATCAACAAGACCATAGACCAGTTTCTCACATGTAGTACCACCTTTGTAATTTATGCAATAGAATGTCCATGTGAACTCTGGTACATTGGCAGTACCACACACATGGCCAAAAAGCGCATCCTCGAACATAGCAGGGCCATTACCAATTTCGATGCCAAATACCCTGTAGCACGCCATTTCCAAGAGAAACATTATTCCAACTCATCTTTGCTTAAATTCTTCATCCTGGAACAGGTTGTAGGTAACTCCAGGGGAGGTAACAGGGTGTTAAAACTCAGACAAAGAGAGTCTAGAATGATTCTGCAGTTCCAAACGAAGACACCGGGTGGGCTGAATTTTGACGAAGAAATGGCTATTCATCTCAAAGATAACTGAGTGTGCTGCCACTTAAGTTAGGATATTCTAATTTTATCTCTATTTTATAGCTTTCTTACTCCTTCTGTGCATTTGAATGTCATTTTAATTTTATTTTACGTTTTGATATTTATTGAGTGATGTGGACAACTTGTGATGCTAACATGTGTTCTAATTTTCTTTATTTTTAGGAGGAAAGGAAGGGGCCCCCCTCACCTGTAATCACTTTCACGTGCCACCTACCCTTTTCCCCTTATCATCACTGTCACGGTCCTGAGACTGGGTAACTATGTTTCATTTGATTTGTCATCTTAGCAATACAATCATATCTTGCTGGACTTGGGACTACTGCCTGAAGTGTGTTAAAATATGTGCTGTCTCATAGTAACTGGTACAATTGGGCACTTGCCCGTTATCTGTTTGTGTTTGTGTAAAAATGGGCATTGGCCCGTCATCGTGCAGTCAGACTGTGTGGACACGTTACCCCTGTCTTACATTCTGTCTCACCAGGGCACTTGCCTAACCAAGGAATGTTTATTCTGTACACTTAATTTAATATATTGTACAATATATTGCATATTTAATTCCTTTATTTGGAGATAATGTTTATAATACTATGAGTTACAGGCTGCCAGTAATCCAGTATTCGTACATGTTCATTTATTGCTTTATTGCATTTCTGTACAGCCCTGAACAGCGTGGGCATAACTACACGTTTTACATGATGATTGTGTTCTCATGTTTGCATTTTATCCGTTCCAATATGTCTGCCATTTACTTGCAGGGAACTAGATACGCAGTAGTCCTACGATTATGTCTATGACTGTATTGAATGCTTTATTAGTCACCTTTTACGTGTGCACGTTTCACGTGATCAAGGGGTTCTGCCCTGAAACGCGTTGTGAATAAACAACCTGTGGATTATCATTACGGAGTTCCTTGTTTCTGAGAGCATGCACATTTGTGGTTTTTGATATATATATATACATATATATATATATATATATTCACTGAAAAAGCAAAGGTTACAGGGACGTTATAGTTAGGAAATAGAAGTAAGAAAACCTTAGAAATTCACTGAAAAAGCCAAAGGTTACAGAGATGTTATAGTTAGGCTCAGATTTCACTCGTACAAAACCACAGAAATTCAGCAGTTATAGTTACCTGAGCTAACTATAATTTACGCCCCTGCAATGCACTACTTATGACCTCACATATTACATTACTCATAACATGGTCAGTGACATCTCAATGACATCTCAAATGATATTACTAATGGCCTCATTGATGACCTCATCCACAGAACCGCTCACACTCCGACACAACCTCTCACACACCCACTGAGACACCCATACAACCACTCCACACCCACTTATTTATCCACAGAGCCACTCACACACCCACTCACTCACAGTCACTCCCATAGCCACTCACGTACCCATACATATACTCACACAGCCACTTACTCACCCAGTCACTCACACAGCCACTCACTCCTCCATGCAGCCACTCATATATCCACTCACTCACTTATATAGCTACTCACACACCCAGTCACTCACCCATACAGCCTCTCAACAGAGCCACTCGCACACCCGCACAACCACCTATTTTCCCGCTCACACATCCATACAAGCACTCACACATCTACTCCCCCATATAGCCACTCATACAGTCACTCTCCAATACAGCCACTCCCACACCCACTCACTTAACCAAACACCCACTCAACCACCCACTCACTCATACAACTACTCACATACCCAGTAGCTCTCTCATACAGCCATTCACACAACCACTCACTCACCCATAAAGCCCCTCACACAGTCACTGACCAATAAAGCTTCCCACACAGCCACACACTCGCCCATACAGCTACTTACACACCCACTTATTGACCCACAAAACCACTCACACACCCAGTCACTCACATGCCCAATCACACACACAGCCACTTACATAATATATATTCGAAATAGTTTCAATCATTAGTAGTACACAAAGCATACTAATGTAACTTTTGTAGTACCTTAGTTATATAGATTTAACATGCATAAACGTTTATAAAACAGTCACAATCACTGGATGATGTCATCAGCAGTGTCATCAGTGATGTCACTGACCATGTCATGAGTGATAAAATATGTGAGGTCATAAGCAGTGTATTGCAGGTGCGCAAGTTATAGTTTGCTTAGGTAACTAACTGCTGAATTTCACTGGTTTTGTACGAGTGAAATCTGAGCCTAACTATAACGTCCCTGTAACCTTTGGTTTATTCAGAGAAAATATATCTATATATATATATATATATATATATATATATTCGCTTAAAAAACCATAGGTTTCAGGCACGTTATAGTTAGAAATTAGCATTTAAAAAACCTTAGAAATTCACTGAAAAAACCATAGGTTTCAGGGACGTTATAGTTGGTTGGACATTTCACTCGTACAAAACCAGAGAAATTCCGCCGTTATAGTTAGTTCAGCTAACTATAACTCGCGCCCCCGCAATGCACTGCTGATGACGTTACATATTACATCATTCATGACATGGTCAGTGACATCACTGATGACATCACTGATGACATCTCAAATGACATCACTGATGACATCACTGATGACATCATCCAGTGACTGTGTGTTTCTATAAAGTTTAAATATGTTTTATATATATGCCAAGGTGTATTGAAGAATGAGTGGGTATATAAGTGGCTGGATGGAGGATTTAGTAGGTGCGTGACTGACTGTATAAGTGAGTGATTAAATGTGTCTTAGTGAATGCATGGGTTAGTGACTAAACTGTGTGAATGTCTGTATCAGTCTGTCTGTTGTTGTGTAAGCTGCTCCATGGGTTGGTGAGTAGCTACATGAGTGTCTATATGGGTTATTGATTGGTTGCCTGAGTATTTGTATGGGGGCCTGAGTGTCTGTGTGGGTGGGTGGGAGGTGTGTGACTCTGTGCATAGATGTGTGAGTGGTTGATTCACTGGGTGTATGGGTTCAAGAGTGCATGTGGAAACAGCTGTATGGGTGGGTGAGTGTGTGTATGGGTGTGTTGGTGAGTAAATGGATGTCTCAGTGGTACATGTCCAAGTAACTACATATGTAAAAGGCAGTGTATGTGAGAGTTGGAGTATATAAATGACTATACGTGAGAGTCAGTGATTGTGAGAGTGGCTGTATGGATGAGTGTGTACTTGTATCAGTGATTGTATAAGAGAGTAAGTATGCGTTAGTATCTGTATGAATAAGTGAGGTGGTGTGTGTATAACTGTATAGGTGAGTAAATGGAAGTGTGATTGATTCTTAGCATGACTGACTAGGTGTGTGAGTAACTCTGGATGAGTGGTGGTGTGTGAGTGTCTGTATAGGTGGATGAGTGCATATGATAGTGTCAGAAGCCGCGTTTGCAGCGTGGTGTAAAAAGGGGCATGGCCTCGGACCAACTCTCTGCAACGCAGCTCTGTGGCGCTTAGTGGAGGTACCTGGTGGGCTAGTTGGCCCCCAGGGACCCTCAGGATTGAAGGGGACTTAATCCCCCAATTTACAATGCACCAGGGGGCACGTTTGCACACTTGTTATATCAGGCCCCGCCCCCTCCCTGCACCACTCTGCAAACCCGCCCCTGGCGCGTTGTAACTTGGGGGATTAAGTCCCCTTGAATCCTAAGGGTCCCTGGGGGCCAACTAGCCCACCAGGTACCTCCAGTAAGCGCCACAGAGCTGCGTTGCAGAGAGTTGGTCCGAGGCCACGCCCATTTTTCACCACGCTGCAAACGCGGCTTCTGGCGCACTGCTGCTTGGAGGATGAAGTCCACTTGTGTCCTCCGGTCCTCAGGACACAAGAGGACCTCATCGCCCCATATATTTTACCTACTGGTGGTCGCCAGCCGGTAGTTTTAGTTAGAACCTAGTTTCCATAGGAAAAGCGTTCTTTGACGTGCCTATATCTTTGCCGCTACTTGATGAATCTTCACAATATTTTCAAAATAAAAGTGTCAAGTTGGGTCTTGTTGAGCATGGAAAGGTTTGAGGCGATCCGTCAAGCCAGGCCCGAGAAAAAGGAGGGGGTCAAAAACAGTGCATTTCCCTTCTTCCGTTCCATCACAGGGAGCAGCATAAATTTCGATTAAACAACTCAATCACTGTCCAATATATCGACAGACAGGGTGGTACAGGGTCTTGGACTTTGTGCTGGGAGGCAATGTGACTGTGGTGTTGGGCTCTGCAATGGGCACCTTGCAGGTACCTTCAACTTTATGGGTGATGCTCTGAGCTGTCACTCCTTAGAGAATCTCGAGTGGGCCCTTTGTCCCATAATGGTCTAAGAAGGGCTATCTATGTATGTGCTACAATTACTACTGCTCCAACTATTTTGAGCTTATACAATATCACCCACCCCCTCATGAAGGGCAAAGGGCCGGCCAGCTCCCTGCCAGCAATAGCGCCTCACGGCTTGTCATTCCCTATATTATGCTGGTTCTTTCTCCCTTATGATGGCTCTGCTGTGCAGGCTTCCACGCTTTGTCTGTGTACAAACTCCCTTTTGCTCAGCCCTGACTCGATTCACTGCGCACTCTTACCCCAGGGCTTGGGAATGTCGCAAGCTCCCAGTCAAACTCACCCTACCTGCGTCCAGGGTCACTGTCCAATGCCATCACCTCACCCTTTTCCAGCCTTCAGATCTGACACACCCCATCCCTGTGCCTCTTAACATCCTATTGAAAACCTGGAATGATTACAACATGTTGTTTTGTTTGTCTATTATTCCATCTATCACCTCTGAAAATGGCACTCATTTGTGTAACTACCAAAGCTTCATGTTACTATATATAATTTAATTACTAAGTAGGTTGCTTTGTTGATATTGAAGTACACTTGTCACCACTGGATGGCTTTATGCGTGCAGATTGATAGATCATACTTGAATACTTTTGTTCTGGTTCCGTTGAGTGAATGTGCTCTCGCTGCTCATCATCATCGTGGTAAGAGCAGCAGTTCTTAATTCTTACCTCTTGGTCACTTAACTTTTTCTGTGCCTGTGTGCAACTCACCTGGGAATAGCGAATACTTTCTTTTGCATTATTGGATGTCACCCATCTAGAAATAGGAGGAGACGACGTTCAGTTGCGCATGTTTTCAAGAGAAATGTGTCTTCTTTTCTCTTGACTTGCATTGCGTGAAGGATGATCCACATCCGTGCAGATTGCTATTTGTCTCCCCACTTCCTGCTGCAAAAATGGGGCATCTAATTTTTTTTTTCTATTCCAACACGCCTCTGGGACCTGGCCATATTGGGGGCTATACTCTAAACAAGAGCGGGAGACAACGCTTTTTTTGTTTTACATTTTTGCCGCAGATTCAGGATTTCGTTGTGATTTTATGGCAAAAATGTAAAACAAAATGTTTTTCTGCCCTGGCGGGTGTCCCAGGAGCACCCCAGGATCAGGGTAGAGGGTCAGGGTATTTCTACCCTGCACCCCTTTTCTGTTTTTCTCACTTTTTTTGGGAACTCGGCGTATCCTTGTCCCTATATATACAAATTTGGATTTCTTTTAATGTCTCGGAAATTACTAAATGGATTTTCTCCAATTCACAAAAAGGTCACTTTCTGGACCAAGAGCTATCTTTCAGCCAAATTTGGTGTAATTCCGTTCAGCGGTTCGGGCTGTAGTAGTCTCTAAAATCCCTATGGGAAATTGTATGGGGAAAATGTGTTTTGGTACCCCCTTTTTCTCAGCCCCTGCTTGACGGATCACCCCAAAACCTTCAAGACAGCTGCTGAAGTGAGCATTGCACTAATTTGGAAACTTTCCTGAGGATTCATCAAACGATGCTAAAGCTATTGGCAAAACAAAAAACACTTTTCCTATTGAAACTAGGTCTTAACTATAACTACCTACTGGCGACCAAATGACCATGAACTATGATACCAAGAGGATAGAATTGTTAGATTTGGAACGCTATATTGTAGACGTACAGAGTAAAATACATAGGAATCTGACATCATGCAATAGTATCTTACATGATGCGAGTTTACATCCAATAGCCGCTATCAATGGTATCCCCTGTTGGTAGATAGTTAGGGCAAGAAGAATATGTAGCGAAGAGGATAGTTTTAATTTAATGGTTCCATCAATAAAATGTAAAGTAGGTTCTGTGAACAACGGTATATGGAAAGAAGACTTAAAAAAAGCTGAAAAAACGTGCAGAATTTGAAAAGGGAGGACACTCTTGTGGGTCCTAAAAGAGTACAGGAGCAGGTGTTTCCTGCGTTTATTACAGAATACAATATGTATAGTGGACCCATTAGCAATATTCTAAAAAAAGATTGACGTCTCTTATTGAAGTGCAAAGAATTGAGTGAGGATATAAGTGTCAAACCAAAAGTGGTATATCGAGGCTCTAAAACTTTAAGAGGATTATTTTGCTCTAGTTACCTGCGTCCAATAAAAGTGACCAAGAGATATAAGATTTTCAATCAACTTGTTGGCTTTTTCACCTGCACAAGTTGTAATATATGTCAATATGGGCAAAATAATATTGTGGAATTTAATTATAACTCAAGTAAGAGCTACAAGATCAAACAGTTTATTAATTGTAACATGACCTTTGTAGTTTATGTCCTGGGTTGCCATAAAAAACAGGTATCATAAATATTCTAGGGTAGTACAATGTAGAGAATTTCATGAAGGAAAACTGAAGGTTTGGTTTGATGGTATTGATCATGTGTAGTTGAATCGAAGAGAAGGAAATAGAGAATTATATTTACGACAGGTGGAGGCCAGATGGATATGTAGACTTAGGGCTACGAATGAGGGACTCAATACGGATAATGAATTCCATCATTTCCTGTAAATGAGAGGATGGCTTTAATCTATTATAGGATTATCTTCATTGCTGTGGGAATGGTATATGGTATAGAGTATCAGATATAAATAACTGTTACATGACATGTTTATTTGCAGTCATGATAGGTGATCTGGTCACAGAACTGAACTTCTCTTCGTTTTACAAACAAGAAAAGAAGGAGTAAGAAAGTAGCAGTTAGTTTCTGTGGAGTTTATTAATAATAGGGACTGGTCACCTTGTTTGAACCTTAAAACACATCTTATGGCTGACTGTCATTATGTTAAAAAATAACCAATTATATATCTCAGAGAAAATGGTCCTTTATGTGACCCAAAATATTTACAGTATATTACATGTTATATTATATGTTACAAATAACGGGGGTCTGTGGAAACTAAATAATAATTATCAAAATAGTAATGGAATGATTTTGCATGATGTTGCTCTTTGTACTTCTTGGCAGAGAATTATGTGGTAAAGGTACTTAATTGGCATATTTAAAGATGGCCGCCACAGATTTGTAGAGGATATGTTAGTTGGAATAAGGTCATGTGATCAGGATATTTGTAATGATATAATGTCGGCAGAACAAACCTAAAAGCATGGTAGTTGTTGGGGCCAGAATGACACAATGTTGTGTATAGTTAAACTCAAAATATGGTGGGTTTGCTAGTATTAAATCATAGTAACCAGACAGGAAACAAGACAATGCCACATGATACTGTTAGCTTAGTATGTTTAAGATGGCTGCTACAGACTTGTAGATGTTGCGACAGCCGGAATAAGGTTGCATGATCCAGAGGGCTGAATATAAATAGGGGGACAAAATGGTGCCCGCCTGGCATGGTCTTGGTCCTTGGAAAGGGAAAAACACTATGGGGTATATTTATGACAGTTATGACGCAGGACAGCGCAGCAAGTCACCTTGCTGCACTGCACTGCTCTGCTTCACAGGTAAAGGGCAGGAATGTGCTGTATTTATCCAACACGGCCCATTCCTGTCTTTTTCTCTTACACTGGTGCTGTTTTGACAGTCTAGCGCCAACACAGGCACCCTTGCACCAGGGTGCAAGGGTGCCTGTGTTGTAGGCAGGATTGTTTTTGTGCAGGGAGGGGCACTTTCCTGCACAAAAACAATCGTCAGAGGCTTTTTCCACTTTCTGTGTGTGCTGCAGACTGTAGAACACATAGAAAGAGGAAAATAGGAGGAGAAATAGAGATATTTCTCCTTGTTATGCCTCTCCTGGGGAGGTGTATCTTTTTGGTGCATTCCTGTGTTTGGTAAATCTCGGAATGCGTCAAAAACCATGGGAGTTGAGTGGGAACACCTACGCAACGCCCATGGAATGCCTCCCTTGCACAGAGCAATGTAACGCATCAATTTGCACTGCATTGCATTACTCCAGATTTTTTAAAGCCATTCAAAGCCACGCAAATTGTCTTGGGTGGCTTCGAAAATCTGACTTAAGATTTGTGTCGCTCTTGCACCATGTTGCGTGGTGCAAGAGCAACGCAAACCGGGTCATAAATATGGACCCATGTCCGTGTATTTGTGATAAGCTATTAGTTATTTCTGTAATAAAAATATTAGTTGCCTCTCCTCATAGTGTGAGTTGTAACATGAGTAGTGGGTGTTTTAAGGGGCTGTTTGTAGGACAATGTGATTTAATATAGATATTATAAATAAAATGGGGCCCAGTATGGCATCTAAAATGTTGCCTTAAAATTCCATGAGCATTTAAAGGTTTGCTCGAAATACACATATGACCGGCCAGGCTTATCGGTAAAGATATTAGATGAATGCGCTATCATAGAATAATGACTGCATTATGAATTGATATAAATGATGAATTCATTCACCTGTCTTAACAATAGGTAATTTGGCCTTCTAAATGTACACTAAAGATGGCCGCCATTGTTTGTAATCGTTTTCATTCATTTAAATGAATATGCTGCCTTAGAATGATGATTATGTTATAAACTAATATAAATGGTTAACTATTTCAATTGCAATCCACCTTAGCGGCTCAACCCACTGGGTTCCTTCTCCGCCACACTGCCATAATGCCTAATCCATACACTGGGGGTAAACCCCTAACTGTCCTTTTATGGAACGTCAACGGCCTTCTAGATAAAATCAAACGCACTGAGGGTTTAAGATACGCCCGGAGGGTCAACCCTGATGTCCTACTGTTACAAGAAACACATTTGATGGGAAACCATTGTCCCTTTTTGGCGCATCAGGGATTCGGCAGAGTATGGCACTCTGGGTTCTCCAGGGGTACACGCGGGACGGCAGACCTCCTGCAACGCTCCTTCCCTTTCTCACCGACCCAAGTGCTCACTGACTCACAAGGCTGGTTCACTACTCTTGCGGGTACTCTTGGGGACTCTATTATTAATCTCATGTCATTATATGCGCCCCCGGTGACCTTGGAACCCACCCCCCGTGATGCGATGGGGACACTGTCCACCCTTCCTCAAGGCCTGACCATAATTGGGGGAGATTTTAACGCCGTCCCTGACCCCGCTATCGATGCCACAGGCGCCTCCACCTCCCATAGGAACAGGGGAAGCAAACGCCTCAATGATTGGGCCTCCACATTGGGCCTCTGTGACGTCTGGTGCACCTGGCACCCTCAGACGCCGCAGTACACACACACTTCGGCTGCACACCACACTAACTCCCGTATAGACCTCCTTTTTATGCCTGCCCCGGACTGTCGAGCTGTCTCCGACATTCAAATATTGGTGCGCGGAGTGTCAGATTACTCCCTGCTCCTCTTGCAGCTGGGGGGTCCCTCAGGAGTGCTGAGACCCATGTGGCGTCTGAACGCCTGGTTTCTCCAAGACCCAGAATATAAAGAGAAAATGGGGGAAGAGCTCACCACCTTTTTTCGCACGAATGAGGGTACAGTGCAGCTGCAGAGCACATTGTGTGAGGCGGGTAAAGTCACGATCCGGGGATTCGCGAAAGGGTTCCTCAAACACAAACGGCAGGTCCAAGACCGCCGACTCTCCCAGCGGGAAGCCCAAGCCCTCCGCCTGGAGCGCAATGTGCCGGGGCAGGAGAAGCGGAACGCCGTCAGCTGCAACTCGTACACGAGGAGATCAAAAATATCTCCCTTGAATCTGCTAAACTGATCTGGAGGGCCTCTGTGGCCAGGGTCTACGGATGGGGAGACACGAGCGGTAAATTACTCCACTGGCTCGCCACCCGGGGTGCCTGAGATTTGTGATGCGCAGGGCGAATGTCTTGCACCCCTGTAGCAATTGCACAGGCCTTCGTGGCCTATTACAAAGGGCTATATTCAGCGGATCTCTCGCATAAGCCACAGAATAGCTCCTCCTTTCTGCAGGATACCCCCCTTCTGCGGTTCTCCCGAGCAGAAAGTGCAAGCCTGGACGAACCCATCACTCCTGAGGAAATTGGAGATGCTATCTCCTCCCTAGCCACCCATAAGACTCCCGGTCCAGATGGGATTCTCGCGGAGTACTACGCAGCCTTCCGAGAGACATTGATCCCAAAACTCCATGCCCTCTTTGAAGAGACTATAGAGAGGGGTGCCTTCCCATCAGTCACAGCCGGCGCCACTATTGTGGTCATACCCAAGATATATCCTCCACCGTCCTCCTGCGCTCAGTACAGTCCAATTTCCATTATCAATACGGAGGTCAAAATCTACGCAACCATCCTCGCCGCCCGCATGAAGCAAGTGCTCCACACCCTCATCCACCCCGACCAGTGTGGCTTCATGCCATGCCGCAGTACGAGGCACTGTCTCAGACGTTTACAAATAGCCCTCGCCCACCGTAGTCTGTCACCATATCTAGCCCTAGTGCTGCTCGACTTTGAAAAGGCCTTTGATATGGTGAACTGGTACTTCATTGGGGATGTATTGGAGAGAGCGGGATTCGGCCCTCCTACCAAAGGATGGTGAAGGTCCTTTACTCTACTCCGTCAGCCAGAGTCCTCATAAATGGCACACTGTCGGACGCCTTTCCGATCAAGAGGGGGACCCGCCAGGGATGCCCGCTATCCCCTCTCCTATTCGCTCTCGCGATAGAACCCTTGGCATGTCGCATCCGAAGTGATGGCCAAATCCAGGGCTGGCGCTGGCAGGAATCTCATGAGGACCGGATCCCCCTTTATGCTGACGACATCCTTCTCTATCTGGCGGACCCGGCCCGATCTGGACCAAGAACTCTCCACATCTTCCACCTGTTTGAAAAGGCATCAGTGTTTGAAAAGGCATCAGGGCTACGTCTCAATCCGGACAAATACACTGTGGTGCCTCTCCATGTCTCGAAGGAATGCGTGGACTGGCAAACGACCATTCCCTTGCGTAGGCTCTCATTCAAATATCTCGGGATCTGGGTGGCACTCCTTCCTGAACTGACTTGGTCCCTTAATCTCACCCCACTTCTCAAGCGCGTGATAGAGGACCTCTGTCATTGGCAGACTCTTCCGTTGAATCCCCTAGGCAGAGTCGCACTTTTTAAGATGATGATTCTCCCCCGTCTTTTATACATCATTCAAAACCTTCCGCTCCATCTCCCTTGCAGCTGGTTCCGTAACCTAGATGGTGTAATCACGACCTTCCTTTGGGGCAGGGCGAAATCGCGACTGGCCCTCACAACGTGTCAACGGCCCACATATGACGGGGGTATGGGAATGACAAACCCATTCCCGTACTACTTGGCCACTCGCCTCTTAGTGATCCACGACTGGTTTAATGGTGGATGGTCGGACCCCACATATCGACTGGAGCTAGAAAGTCTCGGATTCTCCCGCAATCAGGCCATGCTCTATGGGGCCCCAATCCCAGGCACCCTACCAACAGTCACCTGCACAGTCCTCCTGGCATGGCGTTCGGCGCTGCGGCAGATCCACTGGAACACCTAACTCTCACTGCAAACACCGTTGTGGCACGGCACATGGCTACGGGAGGTTGCAACCCTGCTAGGGTCCCAGAAATGGGATTTAATTGGCATAACTTGTTTGGGAGACATTTGGAAGGGGGAGCATCTGTCCTCCTTCCAAAACCTCCAACAGACATACTCCTTGCACTCCACCCAATTCTTTCGGTACCTCCAGTTGCGACACGCCCTGACCCTCCATGTCCCTGCCCCCACAACCATCCCCGAATGTAGCCCCTTGGAGGCCAAACTCCTTATGGGGAGCTTAGGAAGGGGGGGAATATCCCAAATTTATCGCTCCCTGGTTAACAACACCCCATCAACAATAGAGCCTCTCAGGGCCCGGTGGGATCGGTGGCTTGGCCCTCTTGAGGAGGAAGACTGGCGGGATGCCCTGATGGCTCCTAGGATGCTCACAATCTCCGCTAAGCTCCGACTCATTCAGATCTACTACCTCTACTGTGCATATCTTACCCCGGTGCGACTCCACAGGGCAGGCTTCCTCCCGACCCCACATTGCCCGCACTGCAAAGCAGACACAGCAGACTTCTATCACATGGTTTGGTCCTGCGATATCCTCACCAAGTACTGGGCTTCCATTGTACCTGAGTTGAGTGAAGTGCTGGGGTGGGAGGTTCTCCTCAATCCCCGTGCCCTTCTCCTGGGAGTGATGGAGGGACTTGATGGCTCCCGGGCTGACAAGTTATTCCTAGGGACTACCGTTCTCGTAGCCAAAAGGGACATAGCAGCTGCCTGGAAGGACTCGGTGCCTCCCTCCTTAGCTAAATGGCGAAGAGGCGTAGATTGGCGCGCCACCCAAGAAAAAGCCGTTTACGAAGCAAGAGGGTGCCCAACTAAGCATGAACGTATATGGGGCAAATGGCTGGGACCATTGGTTTGATTGTCCACCGTTCGGGTGGAGGCACATTCCATACGAGCAGAATGGGGAAGTCTCTTGTAACTGTATTGCAATATTTGACATGTCAAAATGGTGCCACGTCTATATTGATTATAAAAAAAAAAAACTATTTCAATTGCTATCCATTTGCTATAATGCTGAATAATTTGGTCTTTAAATGCATTTTAAAGATGACCACCATCATTTTTAATCGGCTCACATGTTATAATGATGGGCAATTTGGCTTTTAAATGAGCATTAGAGTTGGCTGTCATTGTTTTCAGTTGGTTCCACTCGTATTTTAATTGTTATCTGATAATTCCGTGAGCATTTCAGTTTTGGCTCGGAATATTCATATGGCTAGTCTGGTGTATAGGTCAAGACACTAGAGGAACACCTTGTATTATAATGATTGTGTTTTGAAATGACCTAAATAGTTAACCAACTGATGACAGATGCCCTCTGTTTCTTTTCCGTTCTTAAAATTTAGAAGAGGTGGAGACATATAAAAGATGGGGTTCCTTTCATAACACAAATTAAATAATACGCGGTTTCTAGTAAATGATGGCTATCTGATCAAATTTGCCTTCATATCTCTCCTTTGCTTTTAATAAGGAGAACTCTGGTAGTCTTTCATAGTGCTGTCCCTTATATGACAAGAAATTGGAATATTGTTGAAAGATAGTAGTTTTTGTGATGGCATGATTGACTAAGAAGTATTTCTGGATTTAAAATATTGCGTTCTTTTTTATCATAGCTCATGAAATATTTGGCAGATACTAATGTGTTTGATAATGTGAACAACAACAGCATAGTGACTAATATTAGCTGAGGTAAGTTTCTGGTTATATTTATATCATCATATGATCTTGCACAAATTTTAAATAAAATTGGAAAAGACTGATAATGTGAATAATGTGAGATTAAGATAGTATTTAATACCATTAAAATAAGGTATATTATTATTAAGTTTGGCTTGATACCAATTATGCATTTTTTAATAATATGAACTCGAATTGAATTGAGTGGACTGTCCAACTTACTATAGCTAATAAGGGTGCCAACTCAAAATAAAAGTATTAAACTTTATAATTGTGGACAGTTGAAGGTTTAAAGTATGGTATCAAGGATATATACGACCACTTTGACAGCATCATTACCCAAGACCCTCCCACACACAACCACCACACCCTATGAAGCCGGACTCCAACAGATCTTGCTCAACTGGACTCCCCTCACCGCGGACAACACTCTCAAGATCAGGAGCATCCACTCCGGAGCACCCTCGGACCCCTGCCCACATCACATCTTCAACAGAGCAGCCACCACCATTGCCCCTGAACTCTGCTGCACCATCAACTGCTCCATCTACTCTGCCACCTTCTCAGAAGACTGGAAACACGCAGAGATCAACCCCTTGCTTAAGAAACCCTCTGCCGACCCGACGGGCCTCAAGAACTTCAGACCCATCTCTCTTCTCCTCTTCCCAGGCAAGGTCATCGAGAAGGCCATCAACACCCAACTTTCCGAGTTCATCGAAGCGAACTACATCCTGGACCTCTCCTAATCCGGCTTCCAAAGCAACCATAGCACCGAGACTGCCCTCCTCGCAGCCATTTTTAATCGGCTCACCTGTTATAATGATGGGCAATTTGGCTTTTAAAAGAGCATTAGAGATGGCCGTCATTGTTTTCAGTGGGCTCCACTCATATTTTAATTGTTATTTGATAATTCCGTGAGCATTTCAGTTTTGGCTCGGAATATTCATATGGCTAGTCTGATGTATAGGTCAAGACACTAGAGGAACACCTGGTATTAGAATGATTGTATTTTGAAATTACCTAAATAGTTAACCAACTGATGACAGATGCCCTCTGTTTCTTTTCCGTTCTTAAACTGTAGAAGAGGTGGAGACACATAAAAGATGGGGTTCCTTTCATAACACAAATTACATAATACGCGATTTCTAGTAAATGATGGCTATCTGTTCAAATTTGCCTTCATATCTCTCCTTTGCTTTTATTAAGGAGAACTCTGGTAGTCTTTCATAGTGCTGTCCCTTATATGACAAGAAATTGGAATATTGTTGAAAGATCGTAGTTTTTGTGATGGCATGATTGACTAAGAAGTATTTCTGGATTTAAAATATTGCGTTTTTTTTTATCATAGCTCATGAAATATTTGGCAGATACTAATGTGTTTGATAACGTCAACAACAGCATAGTGACTGTTAGCTGAGGTAAGTTTCTTGTTATATTTATATCATCATATGATCTTACACAAATTTTAAATAATATTGGAAAAGTCTAATAAGGTGAATAATGTGAAATTAAGATAGTATTTAATACCATTAAAATAATGTATATTATTATTAAGTTTGGCTTGATACCAATTATGCATTTTTTTAATAATATGAACTCGAATTGAATTGAGTGGACTGTCCAACTTACTATAGCTAATAAGGGTGCCATGTCAAAATAAAAGTATTAAACTTTATAATTGTGGACAGTTGAAGGTTTAAAGTATGGTATCAAGGATATATACGACAGATTCAACAGCATCGTTACCCAAGACCCTCCCACCCGCAACCACTGCACCTTATGACGCCGGACCCCGACAGATCTTGCTCAATTGGAATTCCCTCACTGCGGACGACACCCTCAAGATCATGAAGAGCATCAACTCCGGAGCACCCTCGGACCCCTGCCCGCATCACATCTTCAACAGAGCAGCATCACCATCGTCCCCGAACTCTGCCGCACCATCAACTGCTCGATCTACTCCGTCACCTTCCCGGAAGACTGGAAACACGCAGAGATCAACCCCGTGCTTAAGAAACCCTCTGCCAACCCGACGGGCCTCAAGAACTTCAGACCCATCTCTCTTCTCCCCTTCCCAGGCAAGGTCATCGAGAAGGCCATCAACGCCCAACTTTCCAAGTTCATTGAAGCGAACCACATCCTGGACCTCTCCCTATCTGGTGTCCAAAACAGTCATAGCACCGAGACCGCCCTCCTTGCCGCCACAGATGACGTCCGCGCCCTCCTTGATGGAGGCGAGAACGCAGCCCTCATTCTTCTGGACCTCCCACCGCCTTCGATACCACCTCTCACCGCACCCTATGCACAAGACTCCATGATGCTGGCATCCGCGACAAAGCCCTGGAATGGACCCGCTCCTTCCTCACCGGCCGAACACAGAGAGTCAGACTACTTCCGTTCCTCTCGGAACCCACAGAGATCAGCTGCGGAGTGCCTCAGGGCTCCTCCCTGAGTCCCACACTTTTTGACATTTACATGGCCCGCTCGCAGCCATCGTCAGGAACCAAGGGCTTAACATCTTCTCCTATGCCGACAACACCCAGCTGATTTTCTCCCTCACCAATGAACTCTCAGTCGCCAAGAACAACTTTTACAACGGGAAGAAAGCTGTTGCAACCTGGATGAAGAACGGCTGCCTCAAGCTCAATTTAGAGAAGACTAAAGTCCCCATCATGGGCTCCACCCCCTCCGCCTAGGATGACTTCTGGTGGCCCACAGTGCTTGGAACCCCCCCCCCACACCCATAGACCACACATGGAACCTCAGCCTCATCCTGGACTCCTCGCTCACCATGAGCCACCAGATCAACGCTGTCTCATCGTTCTGCTTCCACACGCTTCGCCTGATCTGAAAGATCCTCAAGTGGACCCCCACGCATTCATCAGTAGCAGAATCGACTACGGCAACGCACTCTACACTGGCATCACCAAGAAACTTCTCAAGAAACTGCAGAACATTCAGAAGGCCTCCGTCAGACTCATCCTCAACATCCCCCGCCACAGCCACATCACCGGCCACCTAAGAGACCTCCACTGGCTCCCAACAAAAGAATCACCTTCAAGCTCCTCACACACGCCTACAAAGCCCTACACGACGCAGGACCTACGTACCTCAACCACCGCCTCGCATTCCACGCACCCACCAGAGACCTCCGCTCCACCTAACTGGCCCTGGCTACCATCCCACGTATCCGCAAGACCACAGCCGGAGGAAGATCCTTCTCCTACCTCGCAGCAAAGACCTGGAACACACTACCTCTCCACCTCAGGCAATCACCGTCACTGCCTCACTTCAGGAAGGACCTCAAGACCTGGCTCTTTGACTGAACCACAGCGCCCCGTCCGACCAGCAGCTATTCCCCCCTACCCCAGCACCTTGAGACCCTTAGGGGTGAGTAGTCGTATTTTACAAGACATCTGATTGATTGATTAATTGTATCAGCAAATATAATAGGTTGTTCTGGGCTTAGGAGTTCTAGACGCATGTGGTGTCCTAAAAATGAAAGAACAATGTAATATGGGTATTGACCTGAGATAAAGGATTACATAGCAGCTTAGTCTGGACTTTAAAAAAAGAGATATGTGAGAAATGGAATGTAAGATGAAACGTTTAAAGGTCTGTATATGAGCAAGAATTGTGTTTAGGATTATACTGGAATGTCATTCAAGATGTAAGACTTTAGCTTTTGATCAAAGTGACCAATTGTATCATTTTCTCTGTGTGCTATGGATAGCTGTTGTAGGGCTATGTGTTTTGTTTTACGATGTTTTTAAATGAATGTGATCATGTTATTTATATGTGTTTACTCTTTACAGCCTTGAGAAAGTCCCAAAGGGATGAAACGTGCCAGCTGACTACAAATTTATTAAATCGATTATGATGTGTTGGAATGACAAGAAATTTTGGAGCAACATAAAGAAAATATTTTAAAATTTGAATAACATTCCAACTGGATTTTTATGTATGGACGTAGTTATATCATAAATCGATTGCACATCAGATTAATATGATGTGAAGAGTGAACTTTATTTGTGATATATATATATATATATACATACACATATATTTATATTTACATACATATACACACATTTTTTGTTTTATTGTTTTGGGGGCAACCCCTAAACCCTCCCTTTTTTCCTTTTTTCTTTTTGGGTGGGGGTAAACCCCCCAAACCCCAATTTTTTAAACCACTAACCTCCCTTTAACTCTACCCTCCCCATAACACTAAAAACCCTTACTTCCTTTAACCTCCACCCACCTCTGAACCATAAAAAAACCTTACCTCCCTTTATCTCTATACGCCCGGAACCAAGAAAAACCCTTACCCATCCCTTAACCGTTACTCATTTCTCAACCATTAGATTCTTTTTTTTAAATAACTTGAATAATATTTATGCTATTTAAAAAAGATTGACCTGCATGGTAAAGTACAGCATGTAAAGTATCAAAAAGGGCCCTGCTTGGTACTTACCTGCGGGGTAAAGACTGTATACTTACTGGCTGTCCTTCACTAATAAATGCAGGGAGGGTTCCCTGATGTGTCCCACCCAGTAATCTGTGGTCATTGATAGTAAGATAGGAGGTATGTCCAATTGCTATTTGTTACTCCAATTGGTTTGTGGCCTGCCAGGTTTGCTATGTATATGTTTTTTTGTTAGCACCATGTTCTATGTTTTTTCGCTGATTTTCCTCAGAGCAACCTTTTCTACCGTGATCATTTGTAAGTTGTGACAGTAACTTTCTCTATCTCTTTGCGGGGCATATGTACAATGACTGGCGATAACTACCGCTAACGCTAGTTAGCGGTAGTTTTCCTACCGCCGTGTACCGCTGAAAACTATCGCCTTGTTAGCGTCGTATTTACAAGACGTCGCTACATGGAGATAGCTTCAGGTATCAGCGGTGAAAACTGCCGGTAACATTAGCGTGATGGCGATAGGAATTCCTGCGTTAGCGGGCAAAAACTAACGAAAGGCCCATTAGCGGCAAAAAAACGCACGTTAGTCAGCCCAACGTGAGTTTTTTTTGCCTCTGTAGCCAAAAATAGCTTATCAGTCAACCTCCAATGAAAAATAGGCAAAAAAACAATGGAATGCAGAATGGAGCAGCCAGGGCCAAGTGCAGCACAGATCAACAACCCCCTCAAGCCCTCCAACATCCAGGATGACCAGCCAAAATCCCAGGGGAAGAGAAAATGCAGGGCTACATCCATGAAAAGAGGCGCATTGCAGTGCAATACCAGTGGTGCATCACTTCTCATTGCACACTCTTCGCAACACCATGGCACCCAAAACCTTGAAAGCGCGGACACTCCCTGGGGGCCGGAGGCCTCGCTGGTCCTGCGTCTGGAGTGAGATGCGGAGGTGCTGTGGAGTCAATGAGCTGTGGCGGTAGACATTGAGGCGCGGCGATCGCCCTTAGCTGGTGGTGAAGTCTGGCAGGGCACACGGAGACACGTTGCTGACCTGTGTGAGAAGACCGCCTTGAGCCCCTTGGAGATGTGAATGGTAGAGGCGCTCCTGCGCACCAACGTAGGGAGGTCTGCATCGCATACTACGATCCACCACTACACTGGGGTGCACGGAGGGGATTACCAACAGTGGGTGGCGCCTCTCTGCATCACAGGCTGGATGAATTTGCGCTGGCCGGACGCTGTGGAGGGTGAGGCCCTTGAGCTGCGCCAAACTTGTGTGGCAGGAGCGCTGCAACTTCATGCCTAAGGGGGCCCTGCTGCATCACCTGCATCAGGAGGTTCCCCAGCGGACTTGGCGGCGACTGCTGTACCCAGGCTTTTGAAATCCTACCTGGCTGAGGCCCCTGCTGGCTGAGTCACAGATTTGGAGAGAGTGCAGTTGATTGTGCCACGGTGTCAATGTCCAGGTAAGGAGAAGGTGGAACACGTAGCAGAGGAGGACCGGGGGTCGAGTCGCCCAGGCCTAGCACCTGGTGTGACGCACCCCCAGCGGCGATCGCCCTTAGCTGGTGGTGAAGTCTGGCAGGGCACACATTCACATTGCTGACCTGTGTGAGAAGACCGCCTTGAGCCCTTGGAGCTGTGAATGGTAGAGGCGCTCCTGCGCACCAACGTAGGGAGGTCTGCATCGCATACTACGATCCACCACTACACTGGGGTGCACGGAGGGGTTTACCAACAGTGGGTGGCGCCTCTCTGCATCACAGGCCAGATGAATTTGCGCTGGCCGGACGCTGTGGAGGGTGAGGCCCTTGAGCTGCGCCAAACTTGTGTGGCAGGAGCGCTGCAACTTCATGCCTAAGGGGGCCCTGCTGCATAACCTGCATCGGGAGGTTCCCCAGCGGACTTGGCGGCGACTGCTGTACCCAGGCTTTTGAAATCCTACCTGGCTGAGGCCCCTGCTGGCTGAGTCACAGATTTGGAGAGAGTGCAGTTGATTGCGCCACGGGGGCAATGTCCAGGTAAGGAGAAGGTGAAACACGTAGCAGAGGAGGACCGGGGGTCGAGTCGCCCAGGCCTAGCACCTGGTGTGATGCACCCCCAGCGGCAGCTCATCCGCAATGACGGAAGAGCATCACCCCACTGCTTTCAAGCAGACTCAGTAGAGCAGGTGCAACGAAGACACGGGACC
Organism: Calotriton arnoldi; assembly: GCA_963921515.1. Classification (NCBI taxonomy): domain Eukaryota; kingdom Metazoa; phylum Chordata; class Amphibia; order Caudata; family Salamandridae; genus Calotriton; species Calotriton arnoldi. Next base: position 1,045,547 of record CAWUFW010006921.1, on the reverse strand, counting down.
CGGCCTCGAGGTAAGATGTCTTTCATTTAAATATTTACAACACCCGCTCACACACACCCCCCAGCGTCCCTGCCCTATCCAGTGTCCTTTCCGGCGTTTCCCACCTCCCAACTGTCCAGTCCCCCCCGCAGCACTTCTCTATGGCGGGCGCTGTGCGACCATGCGCAGCGGGCGTACCACTGGTGTGCCAAAGGTATATGTGACGTTACAACGCATACCAATACATTACATTCCATTACAATGCATTCTAATACTATGCATATTGCAACAGTAGGGAAAGTGCTGGATAGCGGAGATGAAAAAATTACTATTCCCACTTCAGTGAGTGCAACCCTAAAACTAACCCTTGCACCCCAAAACACACCCTGGACCCTGAAATTCATCTTTGACCCCCAAAAACACACCCTAAAATTCATATTTGACCCCAAAACACACCCCAAATTTCATATTTTACCCCATAATACACCCCAAATTTCATCTCTGACCCCCGAAACCCATACCCACACTAAAACTTAAAAAACACCATTACTAACCTCACAATGCGTTGGAATGGAATGCAATGTAAAGGCACCTGCGTTGTTGTAAAGGCATTACGATGTAATGCTTGCCTTGTAATGGACATCTCCCATGCCAAAGGCAAGCCATAGGCAAGCTGTCTGCGTCCGTCTGCCCCTGGACCGCGCTCAGCAGCAAGGCCCCTTTGTCTCGGACACTCCACCGCGACGATGCCAGCACCCTCCTCGCCATCACCCTAGATGCCACATCGCCTGCCAGGACCAACCTCTGCTCCGTACCGGACATCGCCATTGCCGACGGCTACTAAATCACCTGCAAGGAGCACCCCGACCGTCCAGGAGGAGGCATTGCCATCACCTACAGAAGCACACTCCGACTGACAACGCACTCTAATGACCCAACGGTGACCTCAACTTCCAGATCCGGACCAACCCCAACCCCATCCTCTGCGGCACCTTCATCTGCAGGCCCCCCGGGCCATGGACCCCCATTTTCCGATACCATTGTAGACCTCATTGCACCCCAGGCTCTCCCATCCACCGACGACATCCTACTCGGTGAACTCTACTTCCACCTGGACAACCCCAGTGACCAGAACACCACCCCTTCCTGGGGAAGCTCGCCAACATCAGACTCAAGCAGCTAGTTACCGCAGCAAGCCACATAGCAGGACACACGGTCGAGCACGTCTCCTCCGCCAGCGGGAACTTCAACTACAGCCACACCACCGGACTCTCCTGGACCTACCATCAATGTATACATCACGTCTTCACCATGCCCACTGTATACCCCCGCAATCATCGCCCCCCCTCGCAGCTGGATCAAGGCCACCGAAGAACTTCTCATCAACTCCCTCAGCTCTACCACTCCGCCAACGCTTACAGGCGATAACACCGCATCGCGCAACTGTTACCGATGGATCTCCAACTGTGCCGACACCCTGGCACCCCTCAAGAAAAGACCAGGCAAAATCTAGCACCACGTTGTGCCGTATTTGCAAAGTGACGCATGTAGGCATATGCGTGACCTGGTGAAGCCCTGTCCCGCATCATACCTGCATCCGGTATGATGTATGCAGGGTGTGCGTTCCCTCGCAACAAGACCTCATAGGAGTGGCACAGTGAAATTCATCAGATTTCACTGCAACAATTGGAGGACGGCACTGCGTCAGTACCCTACGCCTGCCTGATGGCAGGTGTAAGGGTGACGCAGTGCCACATGGATGGGCTGGCCCCATGCATTGCTGGAGTTGCGTCATGCTTGTGACACAACTGCAGCAATGCGTGACTTTAGCGCCGACACATACTTCAGGATTCCAGACGTATCTGTCATTACTTGCGTCATGGAGCGCTGTCCAGTAAATACAGTGCATCCATGGTGTTGCAAGAAGGGCGTAGTGAAAAGTGTTGCAACGCTGTCTTGTCGCAGCGCTGCAACACTTTTCATGACTGAGGCCCAGGAATGCGCACTATCTTATTGATGGTGCGCATTCCTGCCCTGTAGTTTTGTCACAAGGCAGCGCAGAAACATTGCTTGCAGTCGCTGTCCAGCACCAAAACCTGCTGAAATGAGGCCCCAAGGATTATCTCCATTTTTTAGACCAGCTATTTTCTGGTCTTAAAAAACTGCCTCTAACTGCAGTTAGATATGTAACAGAAACAGCGGTTCCTGCGGGGCAATGAAAACTATCTTGATAATAATAAGCACAATCGCAATGATAAAGGGTTACAATGACGTCAGAAAGAAAAGCTAGCAAGGACACAGATGACTGTATTCGCAATGTTGTTTTTATATGTCGAACAATGTATCAATATGTACATAAAAGAAAAAACATAATAGTGCTAGGTGTCCCCAGTGAAGTTGGAACCAAACATAAAGCATAAAACTTTTAAATTAGTGACAAATGTGACTTGGTTTCCGTGAGAAAACGACCATAAGCAATTGTACAATAATCACAGCCACTGTGTACAGTAATCAGGGTTGATTGAATTGGTTCGTTTTGCTAGATTGTCGACGACGTTTCAACCCTTTTACACAATACAGGGTCTCTTCAGGACCTATGGGTGTAGGGACATCTGAATTGCGGTTGCGCAGCTATGTGAAGAGTGTGACACACCGGTTTAGTGAAAAAGGAATGAAAGATACTCACAAGGGACCCAGCCGGGTACCCTTCGTGCGTATCGGAGTGAGGGGCTGGCAACCAATTGGATGTAGAGCGCGGTCGGTGCTGCAGGGTAAGGAAGAAGGTGTGCTCCGCCTGTGGTTAGAGCGGAGAGATCTCAGAAGAAGACTGCACATGTGGTGCAGTAGCGACTCGTGAATAACTGGCACGGTTGGCTGACACGGGTACTGGATCGTGACTCCGTGTCCAAGTATCTTCTTAAAGTTGGATAGAAGAGATCTGTGGTGCGTGTCTCAGTAACGCAGCGTGGTAGATCTGATCAATCTGTCTACCTGGGTACAATAACTGCAGTTAGAGGCAGTTTTTTTGGTCCTCCTACCTTCAAGAATTCCCTTGTAAATATCGCGAAGTGGGGTTAGCGGCCGTTTTTGCACTGGAACGCCTCCCTTGCATGTCATTATCGCTAACAGAAGTGGCGATCTTTTCTATGGACGTTTTCGCCGGAAAACTGCTGCTAACAGAGGTTTGCGACAGCTTGTACATATGGCGATGAAAATATAGCCGCCGAACCGTCGGAAAAGTGCCGCTAAGGCGGCGTTAACTCCTTGTACATATGCCCTGCGTGTGTTTGGGCAGCGCAGGTGTGTTGTGTAACATGTGTTTTGTGCATTGTAATTTTTGTTCGTATTTATGTGTGGGTATGCAGATAAGGCGCTAGCATGTTTGAGCCATTGTTCTGATTGCTCAATTTTAAAGAGAATCTTGGCCATGACAATGTGAGTAAACATGATACTTACATGCTCATTGGAAGGTGGGCAGAAACTCGAGTCCTTCCCAAATCCCTGTGTGTCCCTTATGCTAACCTCGCGCTTCCCTCACCAAATTGAGAGGTGAAATAACACTTTTTAATAATAGAGTGTCAGACGTCTCTGTTGTCAGAAACCCTTACTGGCAGTCCATACGCCATAGGACTGCTGGAGTAGCCTCAGACATCTGTTTCCTGTTTGCAACTGACATGCCAGGCATAGCAGTCACAAACAGTAAAGACCCCCAGATACTGAAAGAAAACTTCCAGTACATCCGGGACATTGCTGTTTGTTTCACAGAAACAACCCCCCACCTTACTCTCGGCTTTATGTGTTTATTTCGTAAAAACAAAACATGTTCAACACGCTGCCATGCCACAGTGGCCCAGCTTGGCACTGCCTTTCTGCTGATAGAGCTCCCACCATGTTGAATAGACCATATTTGGTGAAAATTCCCCACTAGCATAGCCATATGTTTCTGGACTACTTCACTGAAGATTTTTAACCTTAAGAAAAGTGTCCAAGTCTGAAAGTATTACCTTCATAAGGAGCAACCACAACTTCAATCTGGGTGCTGTCACTTATCGTCAGCTACAGATGGCGTCTATCTCCCAGACAAACTTATGGAAGAGACTTTGATATTTACAATACCTATTAATACCAGTTTCCAGTGCTTCGCAACAGGCCGGATACTCGTATCCTTATAAGTTGGAACGGAACCCTTATATCTAGCTCCTTTCTTTTTTATGCCAGCGTTCTTGTTAATTTTTTATCCTTTTTATTAACTTGGTTTGGTCCTTTTTATATTGATTTGTTAACCGTATTGTTGCTGTACATAGCCAGTTGTATTTTGTCTGAGGCTTGTGCCAGGCATTCCTCACAGAAACCAGTTCACCTTTGTAGGTCAGAATGCTTGGGCCTCGAGTGATCTCATTCACAGGTCTCAGCGAGGCACCGGCATCCTTCTCTCATAGACTAGTGCTCTGATGTCCTGCTCTACTTTTGAATGAATTACACCCAGGGTACTGAGCACCAGTGACCAGAAGAAAACAGGTTTCTAATCTGCTAAGTTTTTACAGTAAACATCGACTTCATAAAGCGCACACTTCATAGACTTTTCTACAGGGCTCTTTTGTGTGCTGACCCCTTTAACCCCTACCCCCCCCTAGAGATTGTTTGAATTGTGAACAAGAAAACACACAGACCTTTGTGTCTCAAGATGAACACAGCCCATGGATCGGGGCAGAGGTGTTCTTCCCCTAGGATTGTACTGGGGAATATTGAATCCCAAATATCGACAGGACAGAATGTTGCTACAACAATATCGAAGGACAACATGTTGAAAGGAGTGCACATAAGGCTTTACTATTCTTACCTCCACATCTAGGTACCTTGAAGATATATATCACTAAGGTACATATATACGGAGTTAAGCATATAAAATGTATAGAAACTTATCCTTCAATATTTTCTCTCTCAATATTATTTTAACAATTTTCTTTCCCAGCGATATTTGGGATTCGATATTCCCTATCTTCCCCTATTCTGTCACTACCTGGAACATCAGTGGTGGGCTTTCTGATTTATCTCATTGGATACCAATATATCTAGAGTTTAATCAACTAGTAAATAACATGATACAAACTTTTGACGTCTCTTTACATTTTGGATGTTACGGCTATTCCAAAGGACGTTTTCCCAAGAGAGAGGTTCCTGTTGACTGATTACGTAGCTGACCAAGCTATGTGGTGCTGTAGTGGGTAAGAGGCATGAGGAGCTGAGAAGAGCCCAGAGGCTACAGTTGACAACTGAGTGCTTTGGTTCTATGTGGACTGCATGAAAGGTCTACAGTTCAAGAAGAAGAGCAAATGAATTTCCTATTGATCGAATTAAGAGACATGGCAGATTGAGAGGTGGCGTACCTGGGCAAGTATCCAAAGGCCAGGCATTATAGGGAGAGGGAAAGCCCAGCAGAACATTAGTATGGTTACTGAAAACAGGAAAAATACTATTGTTACACAGGAAGAGTGATTGTGAGGGTATGTTCGAGAAGTCCATTTGATATTCTGCCTAGTTTTACACCTCACGTGCATCGGCTTCCACTTCTCAAATAGATGGCTAACTGGATGGGATTGTCATGGCATGGCTGGAGAATTATCATAGGCAGACCATTTGCTATGCTATGCATGTCAACGAAGATCGCTCAGCCATAGAAGGCCTGACTGGAGGTAAATCACTAGGGTACATTTTTTAAAGCATACAAGCTGATAGCTCTGCATCTTCTTGCTATGTATAATGAGGCTCTGGAAATGGCAAAATTTCCACCATCATTGCGGGAGAAAATAGTCTTGATGCTCCCTAAGCCACATTCCGGTCAAACCATCCCCTGTCCATACTTTGTTTACTTAATCCTTGCTAAAATAATAGGTGGCCACCTCCTTCCCTTGATGATGATCTAATCCTTCCAGATCACTCCGGGTTTGTAATTTCAAATCTTGGCTATAGAATGGTTCTGGCATAAGTCCCTGCACACTGTATCGTTCCCAAAGGACAGGTGCTCTGCTCCCAGGGCTAACCGTCCCCAAAACACCCCAAATTTGACACTTGTACAATATAACAAAGGAGAAGCACTATGTGTAATACAGTCTAACTTTTTATGTTGCTTATTTTGGTATCAATATGTTTTTTAACAGCCCTGATGAAGTCCCAAAATGTAGGGGATGAAACGCATTGGCTGTGTCCATGTCCATTATGTGCTTTTCAAGACGAAAATAAAGATTGAACTTTTACCATATCCATGTGGTACCTTGTTCAACTAATTGAATTTCGGTGTATTCTGGATTGGATTTTTTTCGACTATACGAACTGAATCAGCTGATTGGTTTCTATATACAAATCGGACTTAACTGAATCATTGGGACTCCTAGGTCATTCATTTTTTTGAATTATAATTTTTGGGTGGATTTTTTTTATTATACTTTATGTTGATATAAATATTATTTCACTAAGACTATATTACACACAGTCCTTCTCCTTTCTGTTGTGCTCGGGTTTGTACTGGGGTGATCCACCTTGTCTAACTTGCGGACAGTGTTGCAGTATTACACCAGTTAAACTAGCAGATGAGGGTGATGATGGCCTTTCTTGACACATAGAAGGCCTTTGAGTCTGGAGTGCCATTTTCTCTTGGCTGTTATATGCTGAAATTGGTCAATTTGCTCTTTACCTACCCCCTAGTAAGATTCAAAGTTAGTGGCCTAACAATCAAACCACTAGAGGTAGGAATGGGGACAGATTAGGGGTGTCTCCTTCCACAATGCCATTTGTGGTTGCTGTTGAACCCTTGGTGTGCTGGCTTCAGAAGAGGCACATCGATAGAGGCTTGCTGTTCTGATCTGACCACATGCTGTTACTGATGTATGGAGATGGCATTTTATTATTTCTTTGGGACCAAGAAGAGAATCTAGCGTTGATAGTTCATGAGGTTATCTGCTTTGGCTGTTTCTTTGGCATGTTCGGCAACTGGAATAAATCAGACCTATTTCCCATAGCTGACACCACCAGTAGACCAGAACTTGACTTCTCCTTTCAGTGGCAACAACACCCCATTAAATATTTGAGGAAAACTATACTGCGAGAGGTGGGAGCAATCCTTAGGGTGAACTAGGGCACAGCAGTTGTTTGACTTGCTCCAACAGAAGATATTTGGATAAGGCTCCCGCTATCCATGCTGAGCCACAAGGCCCTTATTAAGATAGAGGTGCTGCCACAATTGTTGGCAAAGGCTTACTCCACTTTATGAGAAAGGAGCGTTTGATGTACCAGACTGTCAGTTATATTGTTGGGTGGCACAGGGCCATTACCCGAAATGCTGGTTCCCTCCCCAGTCTGGTGCCCCACACCTTTTTCTAGATATCCCACTTTGCACATTTTTCCGTGGAGGTTTGTCATTGCCCACGCTGAGGTTTTACAGTTGGTGCAACTATATGGGCGTGCAAAAGCATCCCTGGGAGAGGAACATTGATGCTACTTTACTCCCCTGAAATTCTTCTACATAGCAACCCCTTTCTACTGTTAACTACCAAATGGGCAGTCCACGAGTCATTGTCCAGAACTGATTTGACTCTTTTTAGTCATTTATATTTCATGGGGGAATTCATTTCCTTGGACCAGCTCAAGGCGGGCAGAGAGATTAACCCTCTAGGCATTTTTACTAGTGGTGTGCAAAATCGATGTAATTTGCTTTTGCATTTTAAGCAAAGTTTTGGGAAAATCACATGAAATTACACATAATGACACGAAATGCAAATCTCTCAGTTAGTGCTATATTTCAGCGCAAAATGAGACCTCAGAGCAATTTTCGCCATGAGGATGCATTTAGAAGAAACAAAAATAGCATGAAAAAAACCAGTTTCCTTAGCAAGAGCCTCATGTTTTGGCAGCTCATTTTATTCCCGAGTGTTCTATTCTATTCTGTTCTGCAGTTTTTGAATAGCGCATGGCTAGCCGAAGGCCTCCCACCGCTTTCACAGCTACCGTAGAACAGCCCAGGGATAAAATTATTCCCTAAATAGCCAGGCCTTCAAGGCTTTGCCGAATGGGAGTTCTTGTTCCAGAAGGCGTAGTTTAAGAGGGAGAGAATTCCAGAGTTTGGACGCCAAAATGGAAGCAGGGCACCCACCCCAGCACAATCTCCTAATCCTGGGAACCTTGAGTAAATGGGCAGAGACTGATCTAAGGGCCTTCCTGGCACATACAAAGAGGCTAGTGATCGTAGCAAAGGAGGACCTCTACTGTTAATCGCCCTGTGCATAATGCAGAGAGACTTAAACTGGATGCAGCGCTCCACCGGAAGTCAGTGGAGATCCTTGAGGGCCTTAGCAGCTGATTGACATTTAGGTGTGTCTGCGAGGTCGAGCCGCAGCGTTCTGCACAGTTTGCAGCCTTTTAACAACATAACACGGAGAGCCAAGGTATAAGGCTGTCCCATAGTCCAGGCATGCCAACACCAGAGCCTGGACAATCACTCTTCTGGCTGTGAAAGAGAGGAGCTTGAGAACTTTCCTCGAAATAATCAGAATGCCGACTTTGTAACATTTTAACACAAACAGCATGTAACTACCAAATGGTGTAAAGGTGTAACTTCAGGAATTTCACATAACAAGAATGTTAGAAATGGGATCTCTAGTTGGCAGAAGTATGCACCCTGTCCAAGTAGGGACCGCCACTCTAGTCAGGGTAAGTGTAATACACACTGAAATTTTACCTGTGCTCACCCTCTGGTAGCTTGGCACAAAGCAGTCAGGCTAAACTAAAGAGGCAATGTGTAAATTATTTGTGCACACACACACACACACACACACACAGTAACACAGTGAAAACACCCCAAAAGTACTCCACACCAGAGGGGGCGTGGCTAACCGCCGATCATGGCGGACGTCCTGTAGCAAAGGTTCGGGACCGGACTAGATAATCCAGCAATTATCGGCTGTGTGGTGGGGGCATCCGAGGCAACACCCTGCCCTACTATATACAGGCATCGTGTAGAGAGCTGATTGCAGTGCGGGCGCTCTGCTCGGCGCCATAACTCAAGGTGTTACACGCAGCGAGGGCAAACAGGCAGTGAGCATGTTATGAGCGCCTGGGCCCAGAGGGCTGGAACAGACCGAGGCGGCCCAGGAGGCCTGTGAACCACTGCCCCGTGGGGCCCCGAGACAGCCTGCAGACTCGGCGGTGCCCCTGACTGTGAAGACATGCTGTGCGGCTGCCCGGAGGTGAGAACGGGGCGGTTACACCGCAGAGCTCTGCTGAAGGCCTGCTCGATTCCTGGAGCGGAGCGCAGTCGGAGGCTGGGCGTGTTGGGGCCGAGACGAAGCTGATGGTGCGGCCGGCGCCGGGACCGAGCGGGGTGTACCGGGTGTGTATGGCCTCCCCCTCCTCTCCAAGTGACTGGGCCATCAGGCCTGCATAGCCTACGTGAGCGGACGTAACCCCCGGGGGGCGCATCAAACATAGCTGCTGTGGTGTGCCCCTCGCCGCCTCATCAGACCGATGCTGTACTCTGCGGGGGGCCCTGCCCTTTGATCTGGCGAGAGCGCCGTGGCTGAGGCGCTGTGTTCTGCTGTAGACTGAGGTTGCTTGGTGCACTGTGCACTATCGAAGTCTTGGCACGCCGAAGCCTACCTGGAGCTGGTGCAGATATTCTTCAGCGCGGGCTGTGTCCGGGAGTGCGGCCCAGTTTGTGCTCCCTTTCTCCTCCTAGCCCTGGTCGCTGGATCTACCCGCGCCGGCCATATCTACTGTGTGCGGCGTCTTCCCACCTGCGCCGGATCGGCTCTGCAATTCTATGGGCGGAGGCGCTGATTGACTGTTTGGTGGAGGCATTGCGGCTGCAGAGGTGCGTTTCGCCGCAGGCCTAGGCCTCCTGTTGGGATATATGCTGGCTGTGGCATGGTGCGCTGAGGCCTGCCCGGGCTGACGCGGGCGGCCTGTATTGTGGGTTGTGACCGGGGTGCGCGGCCTAACTGGTGCTCTCTCCCTCCTCTACACTCAAGTCGCTGGACCTGCCTGGGCCGGCAGCGTTGCTTGGAACTCCGGGGGTGCGATGTTGGACGTGCGTGCTGGTCGGTGTAGTGCCGCACCTGCACCCTAGCTGGACTGGCTCTGTTGGGGGCGTCTACAGCCCCATCTTTGCAAGAGGATACGCTGGTTACTGGGGTGATCCCGGGTCCCCGGACCCTACTTCATGCTGACCCCAGGTAGGGTGACCCCCCACCTACATGTTGTATGACATTGCCTTGTGCCACAATACCGCAGGGGAGACGTGTTGATTTAAAGCACCCTCGAGTCAGCGTCATGTTTGGCTCTGTACTGATTGCCCAAAGTGACGCGGGGAAGCAGTGGGGGCCCACAGGAACGCCCTGTGCTAATGTTACGTGGCTACACCATGGCACCCATTGGTCGGGGGACCATTGGTCCTTGGTTCCAGCTTGCTACAGCGGGTGTCAGATCTACTCAGCAGCACACGATGGGGCGCACAAAAGGGAAACAGCCAGAGTTAGTCTCTACTGGTGCTACACAGCAAGAGGAACATGAAAACACTACCCAGTTACCCCTTACAGGCTGTATCCACCAACAAACATGGAGGCTGCTCCGGACAAACTTGACCTAATACTGCAGGAGGTTCGGGAATCGCGGAAGGGAATAGAGCAGCAAATAGGATCATTAACAACTGGCTTTACGCTACTCAAAGCAGACCTTGACAAGTGAGTCACCACAATGAAAAATAACAAATTACTCATTACTGAAATGTTTCCGCAACACAAGGGCCACGCAGGCTAAATAGCACAACTACAACTCCAGGTATCCAGCCTACAGGACACAGTTGAAGACGCAGAGGGCCGGGCACGAAGAAATAATGTCCGCATAGTTGACCTGACGGAACGATGTGAGGGGCCCAACACCACTCGCTTTGTAGAACAATGGCTGCGAGAGCAAGTGGCTCCGGAAGGTCTGTCTGAACTCTTCTGTGTTGAAAGAGCTCACAGCATTCCCATGAGAAAGCCGATTGCTGGTGCACCGCCTCGTCCACTTAATTATAAGGACCGGAACACGTTGCTCCGTAATGCCAGAGAGAAAACCATCAGATCTCATTGTACCCGGACTTCACGATCTTGGTTCTGCACCAGAGGGCCTCCTACCAAGCAATAAAAAAGAAACTTAGAGCCCTGAATCTTAAATATGCTTTGCTGTTTCTCGCCCGCTTAAAGATCATGCATGAGCAAAAGTCATACTTCTTTGACAGTCCGGAGGCTGTAGCGGACTGGGTGGAAGTGACATTCCCCTCACACCTCAGAGAGATCAATGCAGAGCACAAACCTCGGAACACAAGTAGCACCAAATGGGGAAACGCGCCGCACCAAACCAAATTGAAAATCCACTGCCAAAAGTCCATCCCCGGAACAGGTCCTGGAAAGCCGGGAGGCAGAGCTTCTCACTGCGGCGACATTCAGAGACCGCGACCCTCTCTCCTCGGCGGAGTCCTCGGAGGACACTAATATGCAATCGGACTCGGAAAACAGTCTCGCTTCATTCCCTTCATCACACCACAAACGGTGAATTACTATTTAGGTTAGCGCCTCAACCTGGGTGACCAGGTAGGCTCTTTATTACTTGTACGTGAGCTACAGACCTAGGCGGCCTCCCCACCTCGGAACATTTTATAAACTTTGCAAGCGACCATGGTCCGGTCACCTGTACTGCAACCTAAAATCACAAGTGATCTGCGAGGCACAGTAACCACATGCCCCGAAGCGAATGCAAGCCGATTCCAGTTGAATGATTCACATAGTTGGTTTTTTGTTTGGTCCAGCACTGTTCAATGGTTGGACCTAGTATAGGGTGGTAACATGGGTTATTGTTCATCTGGCTCACCCCTCATCACAAGGCGTACAGGACCCTATCCCCACGAGGCGGCAGGACTTAGAGCTGCATATACATACCTATGGCTACATCTGGGAAGTATACAATAGTTACATGAAATGTTAGGGGGTTGGGCTCGGTGCAGAAACGGCACAGAATACATGCCCAATTGAATAGAAGGAAAGTGCAGTTCGCCTTTATGCAGGAGACACACCTTACCGATTCCGAGGCTGCCAAACTACGTAGGAAATGGAAAGGCAAGTGTACAATACATCATACTCTGCTTTTGCGAGGGGTGCCGCTATCTGGATCAGAAACGGAATCCCATTTGTAGCCTTAGAGCAGCGCATAGACGTAAATGGTAGATATGTCCTGATCCATAGCACACTATATGGCACACACATAGTTATAGGCAGTATATTTGCCCCGAACTACGATCAGGATAAATTCTTAGCGAACTTAAATACAGCGCATACAGACTGGGTGGGGTACCCATGGCTACTAGGGGAGACTATAATGCAGTAATGGACACACACTTAGATCGCTCTCATCCCCTACTTCAGGGAGCGGCTTCCATTAAGCAAGCAGACCCCTCCGTGGATGGGCTGAGGGTTGGTCGCTAGTGGACGTCTGGCGCCTCAAAAACCCAAGCAGTTGCGAATACTCGTTCTACTCGCCGCCCCAAATGCTCCACATGAGACTAGATAGGGTGCTCTGCTCCCTTACTCTCACAGCTCAGTTTACACATGCCATGTACCTGGGGAAGACATTTTCTGATCACAACCCTCTAGAGGTCACGCTGTCCTGGGGGAGAGTCCCTACACCAGTCCCTACACGGAAGTTACAGCCACAGATGTTGGAAGATGCTGTCTTCTGTAACACTATGGCCACAACCATTCCCAATTATTTCGCCGAGAACACCGATACGGCTTCCTCGCGCCTCATAGAATGGGAAGCATTTAAGACTGTCGTGAGGGGTACAGCTATCAGTGCCACTGTAGGGGCCCGACAAGAGATTCACAAAAACCTTACGGCAGTAGAAAACACGCTGAATAAATTGGAGCAGGAAACTGTCACCGATTCTACTAAAGCGGAGGCGCTGCAGGAGGCATGTATACCGTACGCAGAGCTACTGGAGCACCTACGCATAATAGATCATCAATCCTACACCCAGCTCAAGCATGCGGATGCGGACAAATCGGGCAAGCTTCTTGCACGACTGCTGCACGATACACCACCCCCACCCCAATACATGAGTTAGTCTCACCCAACGGCGCAACAGTGAACACGCAGATAGACATTAATTTAGCCTTTTGCGAATACTACGAGGTACTGTATAAGGCTCCCGAGGGGATAGGTGAGGACTCAATAGAATCTTTCCTGTATGACCTTCACTGTCCCCAACTATACCAGACGGACCAAGATGACTTAGCTAGTCCTATCTCTAAAACTGAAATTAAGGAAGCCATCTGAGAACTCCCATGCAACAAAGCACCAGGATTAGATGGCCTACCGGTAGAATTTTATGACACCTTCTCGGACAAATTAGTTCCTCACTTACAGCACCTATACCAATCATCCCTAGAATCTGGTGGCCTACCTGTTGCAAAGTCATCCTGTGCCCTGGGCACCCCCCAACTTTTTGCTGACTGGTACTGGTGGTAACTGACTCTGACTGACCCTGGGCTTTGCCTAACCAGGCCCAGGGCGAGTGCTATGCTGAAAACACTTAGATACAGTGAAAACACCTACATACACTAGGGTACACTATGGGTTGGGGTACCCCTGTGATTGGCATGACCTACCCTATAAGCCCCTAGTATATAATAGGTAGTTTCAATTCCCCTGCCCTATCAGTCCCTAGTATGTAGTAGAGCATGGCAGTTTAGAGGCCAGCAGCTTTGTGCACTGCTGAGGCCTGAGGTCAGTTTTAAAAGCAGCCCTGGGTGCCAGGACTGCTTTTAAAAAGTAAATTGTGCCAAACTCGACTTTGGTGTTTGGGGCACTTAAAAATGGATAACCTACAATGTTATGGCATATTAGGGACCCCCAGGGTCTCCCCTAGGTGTCCCAGGGGTGGGGGGTCAGGTATCTATAAGGTAGACCCTTATAAGTGAAATTTTACATTTCACTCCCCACATTGTGGTAAAGTGCTGCCCAAATTCGACTTTGATGCTAGGAGCACTGTGAAGTGAGGATCTGCAATATTTCTACAGATTCAGAACCCCTAAAGTCTCCCCTAGTTGTCATATGGGGTGGGGGTCCTGTAGATATAAGCAAAGTACTTATAAAATATGTTTTTGTAAGTCCTGGTGCTGGAAAAATCGCCAAAGTCATTTTTCCATTGCAAATCCCCTGTTATTTATTTATAAAGTTTTATATAGCGCGAACAAGATCCCGAAGGATATCAGAGCGCTTCACAATATGATGGGAGGAAGAACATAAATGCAATATCAACATCCGGTAGATAGAGAGTGAGAGAAAAAAAAAAAAAAGACTGGAATGGTCGCAGAGTGCGGGACATATGCGCCCAGGAGGGTAATACAATAAGCAGGTGTACACGGGTAATGAGGGGGGGTCACAGTGTGCATTAAAGAAGAGCCGTTACAAATGGAGGTACCATGATAGTGGGAACAATGTCAACGAGCAAGTGAGCCTATCCCTCTTAGGGGAAGAATTTGTTCATTAGGAATCGTTTAGCTTCCAATTTGAAAGCCTTCGTTGAAGAGATTCTGCATACTTCCGGTGGAAGAGAGTTCCATATCTTTGGGGCAGCGCCGGAGAAAGCTCGGTGACAAGTTCTTTTTTTGTTAAGGATGAGTGGTTTCAAGAGGAAGGTAGTGGTGCTTCTTGAGGCTCTTAAACCACAGGATAGTTCAAGTTTTTGTGCAAGGTACCTGGGAGTATTGAAGTGAAGGGCTTTGTGCGCCAGAATGGCAATCTTTAACTGAATTCGTGCTTCGTAGGGCAGCCATTTGAGAGATTTTAGGACTGGGGATATATGTCCGTATCGTTTGGTGCCTGTGACCAGTCTAGCCTCCACGTTCAGTGATGACCTTAGTGGAGCCAGGGCGTATTTGGGAAGGCCACAGAGGGTAGCACTGCCGTAGTCTAGCCTCGGCAAGACAAGCGCTTGGACCACCAGCTTGAAATCATTTAGTGGAAGGAAAGGTTTTATATTTCTGAGTGACCTCAACAAGTGGTTTGCTCCCTTACATACATTGCTGATATGATTTTTCATATTCAGGTGCTTGTCCATGGTGACTCCGAGAGATTTGGCTGAGTCTATGATGAGAGGAGTGCAATTGAAAGCAGTGAGGTGACTCAACCATAGGTCTAGCTTGGGGATGTGGTTCGGAGGGGAGATGAGCAGGAATTCCGTTTTAGAAGTGTTAAGCAGGAGATGGTTCTCCATTAACCAGTTTTGAGTAAACGTTAGGGTAGTGTTGAGAGAGATTATGTTTTCCAGGGATGAGATTTTCAAATAGAGTTGCGTGTCGTCCGCATACATGTGGAAGAGAATGTTCATGGAGTTTAATGAGTTAGCGAGAGGTTCCAGGAAAAGGTTGAAGAGAATAGGAGATAGAGCGGACCCTTAGGGGACCCCCATGAGTACAGGAGAGGGCTGGGAGAGAGAGTGGTTTGCCTTGACTCTTTGTGATCTGTGATGTAGGAAAGACGAGAACCATTGTAGCACCTGATCAGCAAAACCCATTCTGTTTTGCAGGATGGATAGGAGGTTGTCATGATTAACCGTGTCGAATGCGGAGGAAAGGTCAAGGAGAATCAGGAGGCAGGATTCGTTTTTGTCAAGCATTTTTAAAACGTCATCCATAACGTGGGTGAGAGCCGATTCGGTGCTGTGCCCCTTCCTAAAACCAGATTGATGCTGGTCTAGGAGTTGATAATTCTCTATGTGAGCACAAAGTTGAGATTGTACACATTTTTCTAGAAGTTTCGCTAGGGTGGGGATGTTGGAAATGGGGCGGAAATTATTGAGATCAGATTTGTCAGCGTTAGTTTTTTTTAGAATAGGTGATACCTGAGCTGCTTTTAGGCAATTGGGGATCGTGCCTTGTGAAAGAGAAGCGTTTACAATCCTTGTCCAGGTGGGGATGAGTGCATTCTTGATTTCTTTGAAGATGGCCGGGGGCAACGGGTCACTGAAGTGGTTGGAAGGGTTGATATTCTGAAGAATCTTGTGGATGTCATTTTCACTAAATGGGGTAAAGGTGCCCGATGACGCATTGTTCTTGGTTTTCTTGGTGGTCGATTTGCCCTTTTCAAAGGGGTCAAGGGGGAGGCAGCACTTGAGGAAGGCAATAGAGCCTTCTTAGAGGCGAGGTCAGCAGAGATGAGTCTTGATTTCTCCGAAAAGAAAGCGGCAAGCTCGTCGCAAGTGGGTGGGCTGCCACCAGGTTCAGAGTGGTTTGGACCAACGACTGATTGCTGTTTGACCAATTCGAACAGTTGCTTGGGGCGGTTTGCCGCTTGATCCAGTTGGTGTCTGAAGTAGTCAGCCTTAGCACTCTTGATTTGTTTGTTGTAGAGGCTCCTGACATCTCTAGGGAGTTTTAGTTGGTCCGAGGAGGGATTGGATCGCCAGGAACGTTCAACTGCCCTAAGGTTGCGGCGTTCTGTGTTTAAGTTGTCATTATACCACGGTTTGGATATTTTTGTTGAGGCATTTTTATGTTGGAGTGGAGCAATGTCATCCATGATGTTGATGATTGTCGAGTTGTAGGCGTCGGTGAGTGATTGCACCTCGACCAAGTCAGCTTGGGAGGAGAGGGCAAATTTACATTGGGCAGCTAGTTCGTCAGAGTTTATTGATCTGAGGTCTCTTTTCCATATCTTTGATTTCAATGGTTGAGGCTTCCTCATCAGCACCTCCCTGTTAATGTAAAAGAGGATGCTATGGTGGTCGGACCAATCACAAGGGGTAATGGAATCTAGGGTGATGGTCTGCCCTTTAGAGATGATGAGGTCTAGAGTTTCTCCTTTAATATGAGTTGGTTGGTCGCAGTGCTGAGTCAGATCTTGATCATTTAAGAAAGATTTAAGGCAAGATACAGCGGAGTCGTTGGAGTTAGACCAGTGAAGGTTGAAATCACCAAGGAAGATTTTGGCCACCGCTGAGTCAACATTGCTAGTGATGATTTCCATTAGTTGCTCAATGAAGGGGAGATTGTCACCTGGGGGGTGGTAAAAGGTGTGAAGTTTGCAAACCGGTAGGTTCTTACTTGAGATGCTGAGACACAGGTATTCACTGGAGGAAGGAGCAGAGGACTCCAAGTGAGAAATCGAGAGTGTGTTCCTGTGAATACAGGCTAGGCCACCACCCAGCTTCAGAGCTCTGTCTAGCCTAATAATGTCATGAGTGGGAGGTACTAGGAGGTCTAAGATAGGAGTGGAAGCGGGATTTAGCCAAGTTTCAGTGAGGATGATAATGTCTAAATCATTGTGTTGGATGAGGTCGAAGATATCGGTGGCGTGTTTACTGGCTGATCTGCAATCAAGTAGTACACATTTAAGTCGTAGTGGATTAGGGGGGGAAGGAGTCTGGGTGATGTTCACACGGGTGAGGTTGTCGGAATTGCTGCATCTAGGATTGCGAAGAGGTTCTCTATTCGGGTTAGAAAGGATGGAATGTATTTGTCTCGGCTGGACCTTGTTAGATTTGGACCAAGAAGAGCAAGAGTTGTGACTGTCCAGGAGATCAATGGACGCTGGGTGTGTCTCACATCCTCTGGGGCTGGCGGAGGCATTGGGTAGGGGAATGGATTTCGAGATGGAGGGGGCTGGAGGCTGATCCACGTGGTCGCTATCCCTGGTGGATGCTCTGTGCCAATTCGCAGAGGTGAGGAGAGAGCTGATCACGGGGAAAAGATCATTTGAGAGGGCTTTCAGGTCATGTAGCTCAGAAGTGAGAAGGTGCAACTGTCGAGATATCTCGTCAAGGCGCGTAGCCAAGTCTGAGTGTTGATCTAGGGGTGGAGGGTGTGAGGGAAAGACGAGCGGCGACGGGGGGCATCGGTGTAAGCCAATTGAGGCCTGTGTGAAGGATCGTTGTCCAGGTTCTGGCATAGCATGTGGCAAAGTTATAGGGATGGGGGAAGGGGCATCGTCTAATGATCGAGAAGACTGTAGGTCTTGAGGGAACCTCTCAGCTCGAGAGAAACCCTGTGACGGACTGACAGACGGTGAGGTTAACATGGTAGAAAGTTATTAACTAATAACTCTTGATAGGAGAGGGCTAGAAGTGCCATTCAAAGACTTCCCCGAATGGTATTAATAAATTCAACAATATGATATTGTTACATTTCTCCTAAAGTGTACATACAAGAAGTTATAAGACTTTCTTGTTTGTAAGTCCAGATTCAGCCTTCCAGTGGTCTGCCCAGATTGGTCAGAGTTAAGTGGATTAGCCAGGCTGCCTTGAAGAGGTGATAAAGAGCCCCTGGGGTCAACCAGCTCTGCTGGCAGGGCAGTGTGCTGTTCCATAGGAATGCCAGGCCAGGGGGAGGAGTCGTAAACTATGTTCTTCAAAGAGGAGAGCAGAGAACAGTGTCATTTACAACTCTGAACTTTCCACCTTAGGCAGATGGTAGGATTAAGGAAGGTATGAGCAGATGCAGGGGGGAGGGTCTAAGTAAATTAGCCATCCTAGGGGTGTGTTTAGCCAGCTCTTACCTCCTTGCTGGAAAATCTGCCATTATGGATTTGGAAGATTTGATGCACTCTGGGACAAAATAATGCCACACTCTACAGGATGTGGTCATATGTTTGAGGAGTTACCCTGCTCCCATTGGTCAGGAAGTGACCTCCTGCTTGACCCAGAGAACTTGGAATAAGTATCTGAGAGGGGCAGAGCCCTCCAGATCTGCTGCTTGAAACTGAAGAAAGCAAGACATTGTGCCAAGCTGAGAAGTTTTGCTGTGCAAATTCTAAGGCCTGACCTCTGAAGCCTGCACCATCAGAAACTACAGCCCTGTGGACTACCTTGCTGAAAAAGAAGTAAAGAGTGGACTCCCTGCAAGCTACAGGTTAACAGAGCTCACCTGGACCCTCACCACCAAGGATCATCAACCTGGGGAACTACCGGTGGATTTGTATGGGTGACGTCCAAGTGGATTGTGGGAACTGAAGTCCTCAACTTTCAAGGACCATCTTGGAGCTTCCAGACCCTTGGAGTGAGTTTGAGACACTTTGGGACCCTTTGAAGAACTTCAGGAAGAAGTTCAAGAAGTTTGGAGAACTTTGGATGAACTTTGAAAAAAAGCTCCATAGAGGGACCGACTCAACCTGGTCAGCCAAGCCGCCTGCCTTCAACCTCGAGCCGGCCAAGCCATCCAGGTTCGTCCTGCTAAAAGCTCCGTCGGTCCAACTTCCAGAGTTTGACCGGGAGTAGAAGAAATCCGAGGCCGGCGAACCCTCACCGAATCCGGCCTGGTGAAGAGCATCGAGGGACCCCGCGAGAAAAAGCTCCAGAAAAGTTTCTAAGTCCGCTCATAGAAAAGGTGACCGGGAGCAACCGCGAAAGCCAAGCCGCCTGCCTTAAACCGCGTGTCGGCCTGGATCCTGGGTTTGCCCCGCTGGAACGCTCCAGAGGTCGAACCGCAAAAGTTTCTAAGTCCGAACGTAGGAAGGTGACCGGGAGCTCATCGCAAGGCAAGCCGGCGAACCCTCACCGAATCCGGACTGGCTGAGAGCTTCGAGGGACCTCGGGGAGAAAAGCTCCAGAAAAGTTTCTAAGTCCGAAGGTAAAAACTGTGACCGGGACCTTCCGCGTGGGGTATCCGCTCAGGGCTCCATCGCGGTCGGCCTGAAACTTTGACTTTGGGTTGGTCTATCGCGAGCCTGTATCCCAATATGGTGCTATAAGCTTCTAAGTGCTATATTTTGCTAAAACTTTGAAAATTCATATCTCCGGTTCCCTACATTGGATTTTTGTCGTTTTGGTGTCATTTTAAAGATAAAAATATTTCCTATATTTATAAATTGGTGTTGGATTCTTATTATGTGTTGTGTCTTAATTATTTACTGAATTGGTGTTTTTAAATGCTTTACATACCTGTCTTTGAAGTTAAGCCTGTCTGCTCGCAGCCACGTTACCAAGGGTTGAGCATAGGAATAATTTTCTAAAACCTATGCTGTGTCCTACCAATGGTTAGTGGCCTTTTTGCCAGTGGCAGACCTACATTTGCCCCTACCAATAATCCACTTTCCAACATTTGGTGCTCAGCGGTGTGGATGAGGACTTGTGTTTAAAAGTACACCTTTAAGTAAAGTGAATTAAGATTATAAAAATCCTCTAAATTGCCTTAGAACAAAACTTTTGAGTTTGATTTTTGGAATTTGTACTAAACTGTTTTTAATCCATTGTTTTGATTTTTCCAAATTGTTCTAAGTCTGTTGTGCCTAGTTTTTGTGACCCAAAACTAGGGAACCATGGAGCTGGACCTGGCTAAACTGTCCCAGTTTAAGATGGCTGATCTTAGGGAAACGTGTAGGCTTAGGGGGCTGCCTGCTTTCAGGAAGCTTAAGAAGGCAGGGTTGCTTGAGTCCCTAAAGGCCTGGGCTGGGGCAGCTGAGGAGAGTCAAGGGGGGATAGAGGGTGTCCCCCCCAACCTCATCCAAGAGGAGGTTGAGGATGATGCCTCTTCCATTTTATCTAGTGTTAGCCATATGAATCCAGATGGTGGGAGTGGGGAAGGTTCCCTTACTCAAAGACAACCACCGTCCCTTGCAGAGAGACAGCTTAAGGCTCAATTAGCTTTGATAGCTTTAGAGCAGAGGAAACTGGAATTGGCTGAGAAGAGATGGGAGAGGGAGGAGGCGTTGAAAAGAAATGGTGGCAGTGAAAATGATGAAGATTTTGAAATGTCCAGGGGTGGTGCATTTGATCACAAACTTCCCAAGGGTATAGTACCCAAGTACACTGAGGGGGATGACATTGACAAGTGGCTAGCAGCTTTTGAGAGGGCCCTTAGAATGAGTAGGGTCCACTCTAAGTATTGGGGTGCACTCCTGTGGGAGTTGATTCCAGTAGCTGGGAGGGATAGGCTCCTGACCCTGAAGGGAGAGGATGCAGAATCATACCAGCAGATGAAGGCATGCTTAGTTAAGACGTTTGGTCTGACTCCAGAGCAGTACAGGGTAAAGTTTAGAGGCACCCAGAAATTGAGTTCAAAGTCTTGGGTAGACTTTGTGGACATTTCAGTGAAGGCACTGGAAGGCTGGATTGTTGGTAACAAAGTTGACACATATGAGGGATTGTATAATTTGTTTTTGAAAGAACATATTTTGACTCATTGTGCAGAAGAGAAGTTACGCCAGTATCTAGTGAACTCTAAGCTGACAGATCCCAGAGAGCTGGGGGAAGCAGCTGATGAGTGGGTGAGAACCCGGGCTTCCATTCAGCACCAGGGGGGTGACCAGAAGAAAGGAGGACAGGTCCCTCCC
This sequence comes from Calotriton arnoldi, assembly GCA_963921515.1. Classification (NCBI taxonomy): domain Eukaryota; kingdom Metazoa; phylum Chordata; class Amphibia; order Caudata; family Salamandridae; genus Calotriton; species Calotriton arnoldi. The sequence goes on along the minus strand of CAWUFW010006921.1, from coordinate 1,024,217 downwards.
CAGGGGAAAGCCCAAGGGAAAGAAGGTCAAAACCAGAAGGAGTCCTCCAAAGACCCACAAAAACCTGCACAAGGAGGGGGGGCCCCGAGCCAACCCAAATCCAAAGGGAGGTGGAATCAGGGAAAGAATGGTAGGTTCTTTGATCCCTCAAAAGTGGGTAAGTGCTTTGACTGTAACCAGCCAGGGCACAAACAAGGAGATGCTGTCTGCGCCAAGAAGCTCCCCCCTAAGGGCCATCCACAGAGATTGCCAGTGTCAGTGTAGGGGTGGAGAGTAGTGCCCCAGTGAGGAGTAGTCAGGTGGTGGAAGCAACCTTAGTGTCCCTGGGTGGGGTGAATATTGCAACCCTTGCTGCCTTACCACCAAACATGGACAAGTACAGGCAGAGGCCTAAAGTGAATGGGACTGAGGTTGAGGCTATCGGAGACACTGGGGCTAGTGTAACTATGGTTCTGGATGAGCTGGTGCCTCCATAGAGGTTGTTACCTGGTGAGTTTCACCAGGTGACTTATGCAGACAGCACTACCAAACTCCATCCTATGGCTGTGGTGGATTTGGAATGGGGAGGTGTGACAGGCCCTATGAAGGTAGCTGTGTCGAAGGTGCCCCCAGTCCAGTGTTTACTGGGCAATGATCTTGAAGCCTCTGTGTGGTCAGAGGTGGAGAGAGGACTCCATATGAAAATATTGGAGCTCCCTGAGTGGGTATGTGCTGTGACTAGGTCACAGACTAGCCAGAAGGGAGGGGCTGGACACTTGGACCCTGGAACAAAGGGCCAAGCATCCAAGGACAAGGGTACTGGGCCTGCTGAGCCAGCCCATGGAACTCCAGAGGTGCAGGAAGAATCTAACCCTGATGGGGAGGATCTGGCCTCTGAGGGAGGGACTCCATCCCTGCCAGAGCTGTCAGATTTGGCAGAACTGACAGGAGCAGGTGGACCCTCCAGAGAGGAGTTCAGTAAGGGACAGCGTGACTGTCCCACCCTTGAGAGCTTGAGGCGGATTGCTTCTAAGCAAGAGGAAGGGGATGACAGTGGGTTTCATAGAATCTACTGGGAAGATGGACTGCTTTATACTGAGGCCAGAAACCTCAAGGAGGGGGCCACCAGGAGGTTGGTGGTGCCCCAGAGGTACAGAGAGTTCATCCTGACTTTGGGTCATGATATCCCCTTGGCAGGACATTTGGGACAGACAAAGACATGGAACCGGTTGGTGAACCATTTCTACTGGCCCCATATGTCTGAAAAGGTAAAGGAGTTTTGCAGCTCCTGTGTCACCTGTCAGGCCAGTGGCAAGGCAGGGGGCAAGACAAAGGCTCCCCTAATACCACTGCCAGTGGTTGGGGTTCCTTTTGAAAGGGTGGGGATGGACATTGTTGGTCCCCTGGACCCACCTACTGCATCAGGGAATAGGTATATCTTAGTGGTAGTGGAACATGCCACAAGGTACCCTGAAGCAATCCCTCTTAGAACCATTGATGCTCCTGCAGTGGCTAGAGCACTGCTTGGTGTGTTCACCAGAGTGGGTTTTCCAAAAGAGGTGGTGTCAGATAGAGGCACGAATTTCCTGTCCAGCTATCTGACTGCTATGTGGGATGAGTGTGGTGTCAACTACAAGTTCACCACCCCCTATCATCCACAAGCAAATGGTCTTGTTGAGAGATTCAACAAAACCCTGAAGGGCATGATAAATGGGTTGTCAGAGAAACTCAGGAGGAGATGGGATGTTCTCCTCCCATGCTTACTGTTTGCCTACAGGGAGGTGCCACAGAAAGGGGTTGGTTTCAGTCCCTTTGGGTTGTTGTTTGGACACCCTGTGAGGGGGCCATTGAGCCTGCTGAGAGAGTCTTTAGAGAAGCCTCTTAAAGAAGCAAAGGACAATGTGCTTGACTATGTGCTAGGCCTGAGATCTAGAATGGCAGAGTACATGTACAAGGCAAACAGGAAACTGGAGGCCAGCAGGAGCTCATGAAGCACTGGTATGATCAAAAGGCTACTATGCCTGAGTATACTCCAGGACAATTGGTGTGGGTGTTGGAGCCTGTGGCTCCCAGGGCCCTCCATGACAGGTGGAGTGGGCCCTATCCAATCTTAGAAAAGAAGGGTGAGGTTACCTATTTGGTTGACCTTAGCACCCCCAGGAACCCTCATAGGGTCCTGAATGTGAATAGATTGAAACCCCACCATGTCAGGGCAGACATGACCATGTTACTGGTCACTGATGAGGGTGTGAAGGAGGAAACTGAGCCTGTGCCCGACCTCCTCTCCACTAATGTGCAAGATGGGTCAGTGGAGGGGGTGACACTCTCTCCCAAGTTGACAGACCAGCAGCACAGAGACTGTAAGCAAGTGCTGGAGCAGTTTGCTGGCCTGTTCTCTTTGACCCCAGGCATCACTGAGTGGTGTGTGCACCACATTGACACTGGTGACAGCCTACCAGTCAAAAATAAACGGTACAGGTTGTCTGACCATGTCAGAGCCAGCATTAAAGCTGAGGTTGCTAAGATGCTGGATTTGGGGGTAATTGAACCGTCTGAGAGTCCATGGGCCAGTCCAGTGGTGCTGGTGCCTAAACCTAATCCTCAGGGGGGACCCAAGGAGTTAAGGTTCTGTGTGGACTACAGAGGATTGAAGGCAGTCACAAAGACTGACGCTCACCCTAAACCTAGAGCTGATGAGCTCATTGATAGGTTAGGGGCTGCTAAGTACCTGAGTACTTTTGATTTGACTTCAGGTTACTGGCAGATTGCCCTCACTGATGGAGCAAAGGAGAGGTCAGCATTCTCCACACCAGAGGGACATTATGAGTTCAAGGTAATGCCCTTTGGCTTAAAGAATGCACCTGCCACCTTCCAAAGGTTGGTGAACAGGGGCTTGTCTGGGTTGGAACAGTTCAGTGCAGCTTACCTGGATGATATAGCTGTATACAGTTCTACCTGGAGGGATCACTTAAGCCACCTAAGGGAAGTGCTTCAGGCCATGCAGCAGGCAGGCCTGACTATTAAGGCAAGCAAGTGCCAAATAGGGCAGAGTTCTGTGGTGTACCTGGGCCACCTGGTAGGTGGGGGCCATGTACAGCCTCTCCAAGCTAAAATCCAAACTATTCTGCTCCTGCTACCCAGACTCAGGTCAGGGCATTCCTTGGACTGACAGGGTACTATAGAAGGTTTGTTCAAAATTATGGGACCATTGTGGGGCCCCTAACAGAACTTACTTCTAAAAAGAGGCCCAAGAAGGTGGCTTGGACAACAGAGTGTCAGAAGGCCTTTGACACTCTGAAAGCTGCTATGTGTTCAGCATCAGTGCTACTGGCCCCTGACTACACAAAAGAATTTGTGGTTCAGACAGATGCTTCAGAGCAAGGGATTGGGGCAGTGTTGTCACAGCTAAATGAAGAGGGCCTTGATCAGCCACTTGCCTTTATTAGCAGGAGGCTTCTTCCCAGAGAGCAGAGGTGGAGTGCCATTGAGAGAGAGGCTTTTGCTGTGGTTTAGTCCCTGAAAAAGTTGAGACCATATTTGTTTGGGACTCACTGTCGTGTTCAAACTGACCACAGGCCTCTCAGATGGCTCATGCAGATGAGAGAGGAGAATCCCAAGCTGTTAAGATGGTCCATTTCCCTACAGGGAATGGACTTTACAGTGGAACACAGACCTTGGGTTGCCCATGCAAATGCGGATGGACTTTCCAGGTTTTTCCACTTAGCTGATGAGGACTACCAGGGTGTAGGTTAGTAACCCATCACCTTTCGTTTGGGGGGACTATGTTGCAAAGTCATCCTGTGCCCTGGGCACCCCCCAACTTTTTGCTGACTGGTACTGGTGGTAACTGACTCTGACTGACCCTGGGCTTTGCCTAACCAGGCCCAGGGCCAGTGCTATGCTGAAAACACTTAGATACAGTGAAAACACCTACATACACTAGGGTACACTATGGGTTGGGGTACCCCTGTGATTGGCATGACCTACCCTATAAGCCCCTAGTATATAATAGGGCTGGGGAATTAAAACTACCTATCAGTCCCTAGTATGTAGTAGGGCATGGCAGTTTAGAGGCCAGCAGCTTTCTGCACTTGCATGTGTGCACTGCTGAGGCCTGAGGTCAGTTTTAAAAGCAGCCCTGGGTGCCAGGACTGCTTTTAAAAAGTAAATTGTGCCCAAACTCGTCTTTGGTGTTTGGGCACTTAAAAATGGATAACCTACAATGTTATGGCATATTAGGGACCCCCAGGGTCTCCCCTAGGTGTACCAGGGTTGGGGGGGGGTCAGGTATCTATAAGGTAGACCCTTATAAAATGAGTTTTATATGCCCTGGGTTAAGTGAAATTTTACATTTCACTCCCCACATTGTGGTAAAGTGCTGCCCAAATTCGACTTTGATGCTAGGAGCACTGTGAAGTGAGGATCTGCAATATTTCTACAGATTCAGAACCCCTAAAGTCTCCCCTAGTTGTCCCATGGGGTGGGGGTCCTGTAGATATAAGCAAAGTACTTATAACATATGTTTTTGTAAGTCCTGGTGCTGGAAAAAATGGCCCAAGTCATTTTTCCCATTGCAAATCCCCTGTTACATAGGTTAACATGGTAGAAAGTTATTAACTAATAACTCTTGATAGGAGAGGGCTAGAAGTGCCATTCAAAGACTTCCCCGAATGGTATTAATAAATTCAACAATATGATATTGTTGAATTTCTCCTAAAGTGTACATGTTTGTAAGTCCAGATTCAGCCTTCCAGTGGTCTGCCCTGATTGGTCAGAGTTAAGTGGATTAGCCAGGATGCCTTGAAGAGGTGATAAAGAGCCCCTGGGGTCAACCAGCTCTGCTGGCAGGGCAGTGTGCTGTTCCATAGGAATGCCAGGCCAGGGGGAGGAGTCGTAAACTATGTCCTTCAAAGAGGAGAGCAGAGAACAGTGTCATTCACAACTCTGAACTTTCCACCTTAGGCAGATGGTAGGATTACGGAAGCTATGAGCAGATGCAGGGGGGAAGAGTCTAAGTAAATTAGCCATCCTAGGGGTGTGTTTAGCCAGCTCTTACCTCCTTGCTGGAAAATCTGCCATTATGGATTTGGAAGATTTGATGCACTCTGGGACAAAATAATGCCACACTCTACAGAAAGTGGTCATATGTTTGAGGAGTTACCCTGCTCCCATTGATCAGAAAGTGACCTCCTGCTTGACCCAGAGAACTTGGAATAAGTATCTGAGAGGGGCAGAGCCCTCCAGATCTGCTGCTTGAAACTGAAGAAAGCAAGACATTGTGCCAAGCTGAGAAGTTTTGCTGTGCAAATTCTAAGGCCTGACCTCTGAAGCCTGCACCATCAGAAACTACAGCCCTGTGGACTACCTTGCTGAAAAAGAAGTAAAGAGTGGACTCCCTGCAAGCTACAGGTTAACAGAGCTCACCTGGACCCTCACCACCAAGGATCATCAAACCGGGGGAACTACCAGTGGATTTGTAAGGGTGACGTCCAAGTGGATTGTGGGAACTGAAGTCCTCAACTTTCAAGGACCATCTTGGAGCTTCCAGACCCTTGGAGTGAGTTTGAGACACTTTGGGACCCTTTGAGGAACTTCAGGAAAAAGTTCAAGAAGTTTGGAGAACTTTGGAAGAACTTTGAAAAAAAGCTCCATAGAGGGACCGACTCAACCTGGTCAGCCAAGCCGCCTGCCTTCAACCGCGAGCCGGCCAAGCCATCCAGGTTCGTCCCGCTAAAAGCTCCTTCGGTCCAACTTCCAGAGTTTGACCGGGAGTAGAAGAAATCCGAGGCCGGCGAACTCTCACCGAATCCGGCCTGGTGAAGAGCATCGAGGGACCTCGCGAGAAAAAGCTCCAGAAAAGTTTCTAAGTCCGCTCGTAGAAAAGGTGACCGGGAGCAACCGTGAAAGCCAAGCCGCCTGTCTTCAACCGCGTGTCGGCCTGGATCCTGGGTTTGCCCCGCTGGAACGCTCCAGAGGTCGAACCGCAAAAGTTTCTAAGTCCGAACGTAGGAAGGTGACCGGGAGCTCATCGCAAGGCAAGCCGGCGAACCCTCACCGAATCCGGACTGACTGAGAGCTTCGAGGGACCTCGGGGAGAAAAGCTCCAGAAAAGTTTCTAAGTCCGAAGGTAAAAACTGTGACCGGGACCTTCCACGTGGGGTATCCGCTCAGGGCTCCATCGCGGTCGGCCTGAAACTTTGACTTTGGGTCGGTCTATCGCGAGCCTGTATCCCAATATGGTGCTATAAGCTTCTAAGTGCTATATTTTGCTAAAACTTTGAAAATTCATATCTCCGGTTCCCTACATTGGATTTTTGACGTTTTGGTGTCATTTTAAAGATAAAAATATTTCCTATTTTTATAAATTGGTGTTGGATTTTTATTATGTGTTGTGTCTTAATTATTTACTGAATTGGTGTGTTTAAATGCTTCACATACCTGTCTTTGAAGTTAAGCCTGTCTGCTCGCAGCCACGTTACCAAGGGTTGAGCATAGGAATAATTTTCTAAGACCTATGCTGAGTCCTACCAATGGTTAGTGGCCTTATTGCCAGTGGCAGACCTACATTTGTCCCTACCAATAATCCACTTTCCAACACTACCCCCTACCACAATGCAGGCCCTAGTTACTTCTCTTCCTAAGCCCCACAGGGATCGCACAGACATTTCGGGATATCGGCCGCTGTTAAATACTGAATATAAGATCCTAAGTAAAATTTTAGCCCGTCGTCTGCTTCCCTTTCTGCCACAACTTATACACGGTTGTACGACGGTACAACGCTGTTAAATACATCGCATGCCTTTGCCTCGCATGTTTTAGCACGCATTTTTTTACCGCGATTATGCATTTAAATCGCATGCCAAGACCACGCATTGTTTTTAGATTTAAAAACAATATATTTGTGGGGGGAGACCCCCCACCACCCTCCCAACTTACCTTAAATGTGTGGTATTGGCATGCGATGTAAATGCATAATCGCGGTAAAAATATGCATGCTAAAAAATCCGAGGCAAAGGCATGCGATGTATTTACCTCGTTGTAAAGGCTGTTTCCCCTTATACACACGGATCAAGGCGGCTTCGTCCCGGCACGAAGTACCTCCCTGAATATCAGGCGTCTCTACCACGTCCTGGAGGCCATCCCTAAAGACCTTTTAGGAGCCGGGTGCATCTCCCTCGATTTGCGCCAGGCCTTCGATACCCTTAGCTGGGAATAAATGCTACTTGTCCTTGGTGAATTCGGTCTCCCTCCTACATTCGTGCGCTGGGTTAAATTACTTTACACTGTACCCACGGCGAGAGCCCGCACAGGTGTGCACGTATCACAGCCCTACCCAGTGTGCCGAGGCATACGGCAGGCTTGCCCTCTATCGCCACTTTTATTTGTGTTGGCGCTTGAACCCCTAGCACTCAAACCCCAAAAGGAGGCAGCGGGAAAAGGAATTTGTGTCGGTCACACTGCATATGTATTATCAGCATATGCTGACGATCTCATCCTTTATATCCGTGACCTAGAAGGCAACCTGGAGCCTATACCGTGCATCTTTAAACAGTTTGAACAAATATTGGGTCTTACCATAAACGAGAATAAGTCCTACGCGTTCTTTTTCAGTCCAGAAGTGCACCCTGAAGCCGTTAGATTTGGGATGCTTACTCTTCCGGTCACGCCAACTACCTTTAAATACTTGGGCATCCAAATTTGTAGGGCCCCACAAGATTTACTAGATGGTAACCTGCTGAGGGCAGTAAAGGCACTCCGAACTCAATTATCATTTTGGATATCACTGCCCCTCTCAGTGGCGGGCAGAATAGCCATCTTTAAGATGGTTATGCCCCCTCGCTTGCTGTATTTTTTCACAAACCTTCCAGTACTGATCCCTGCCTCTTTTTTCAAAACTCTAGACACACTCTTGTCGGACTTGATTTGGGGGAAGGGCCGGAGAAGGGTGGGACTAACAAAGCTGCAGCTTGGGACGAACAGAGGGGGCATGGGGGCACCGGACTTTCGCACTTACTGTTTTGCAAGTCAGCTTCTATGGCTAGCGCACTGGCTGGCAGGGCGTAACTGGACTATACATCACAATCCTTGGCCTGAGGCGCTCTCCATGCCCTATTGTTACCCCAAGGCAGGATTCCGCCTGCAGCCCCCCTAATACTTCGAATAGCTCTAACCTACTGGAGAAGAGCACTACAATATACAAGCCAGCGGCTCCCATATGCTCCTAATACCCCGCTGCTTGGGATCCCCACCCCCACAGGATTGGTAACCAGGCGGAGCACACATAACTGGGAAAGGGAGGGTGTCATCACAGTGGGGACGCTGTTTATGCAGGGTGTGTTGATGGATCAAGAGAATTTTGCTCAGGAGCAGGGAGTCCCGCGATCCCTTTTTCTCCTAGATGCAGCTATAATTAAGTATGTGAAGAAGCACTGGGCACCGGATGGCATGGAGCTCCCTGCTCACGAGCTGGTCCATACTTCATACCTGATGGGCGACGGTCGCTGCCTGATAAGGTGGCTTTACAGAGGCGTCCGCCCACATGCAGCGATCCCCCTCACAGTACTTAGAGAGAAGTGGGCTAGAGATCTTGGCAAGGACCTATCAAACAAGGATTGGGTCTCTCTTCTTGAATACCCCAAGAGGGTGTCCCGTAACGCAAAATTTAAGTTCATACAGTACATGATTCTCCATAGGGCCTACCTCACACCGCACTGATTAAACCGCATGTATCCGGAGGCGCAGGAACACTGTCCAAGATGTCACGCAGACAACGCTGACCTACTACACATAACGTGGACGTGCCCGTGCCCGCGCCCGGCCGTCTCTCGGGCCAAGGTTGTAGTTATATTAGGAACTGTGACAGGGATCCCTAACTGGGACACAGCAGAACGGTGCATACTGAGGCTGCAACAACGCTCTAAGACACAGAAAGTACAGCTCAGGTTTGCAGATCTGGCCTTAATTATCGCGAAGCGCTCCATTACCTTGAGGTGGAAATCGGCCTTACCCCCAACAGTACATAGTTGTCAAGAAGAGGTGATAAGATGGACAAGAGCAGAGAGTGCAGTTATTCGTAGGGAGGAGTACAGGGGGTTACGGAAAACACTGATCTCCATGGAATGGGACTTGATGCTGAAAGCTCTTAAAGCCACCGACTCCTCAGCACTATAACACACACTAGGGTGCGAGCCCACCCCTAGCTCGGAACTGTGGATGGTGCCCCTGCGCCCACAAAGCGCAGGGGCATGTCGGGGCTTGTCGGGGGGAATTACACACATTTCAAATGACTTAGCGCGAAGATACCATTCAGACAGAGTTGTATTCTGGGCCCGTGTGGGCCAATCTTGGAGTGAGCCAGAAGTGGGGTGGGAGGGGGGTTGGGGTATTTTAACGGTTGCACTGTAATTGTTGTCTATCTGCCTGCATCTGATACGTGGCACTCAGTGCATACTAGACTATAAAATGCCACATCAACTTATAGATTCTATTCGGTTTATAAATTATATGCATGGAGAAGCTCACTTCACTTCGCCCCCTGTGGGGTTAAATGTGTACCTTATGTATCAAGAATTGTATGAAGCGCTATGCATTGAGAAAATCAATAAAGTATGTTTAAAAAAATAAAAAGTACTCCACACCACTTCAGAAAAATAGGCAATATTTATCTGAGTACAACAAGACCAAAATGACAATAATCCAACATACACAAGTCAAGATATGAGTTTTGCGAGATTAAATCAAAATGCAGTGCTTAGAAGTCAATAGCTCCAACTGGGGCTATCTGGTCACCCTCGACCGGGGCAAATCCAAAAGTTCAATCCAACTGCAGTGGAGCGTGGGCTGGATAAAGGAGTCACGCATACTTGCTGACGGTACCTTGGATGCATCAATGCTCGGGGATAATGTGCTGAAATCTGGAGGCAATGCATTACTGTTGCAGGTGATGCGTCGGTTCCGAAGTTGAGCAAGGTCCTTGATGCGTCGATGTCAAGAGCGCTGTGCGTCGGTTCTGATGCGTCAATGTTGAGCCACTGGGCTGGAGGCGATGAGTCTATGAGAAGCCACGCAGGCCCGGAGATGTGACGGAGTCGGGACTGTGCGTCACAGATGTCAGTGAAGCAATGTCCAAGACTCAAGCAGCAACGGTTCTTCGGAGGCGCTGTGGCAAAGTTGAGGCTGCGTTGTAAGTCATGGTCATTGCATCGCGCACTCTGCGAGTGGGGAACCCAGCTTCAGTGAAGGCAACAGCGATGATTTGGCAAAGTTGGGACTACGTAGTAAGGCGAGGTCGATGTATCGCGCTCTCAGTGAGCAGGGACCACAGTTTTGTTGCAGGCAACAGTGATGCGTCTGTTTCGCAGGGATGCACCAGTTATGAAATTATGCTTTGGAGTTGATTCATTGGTTTCTTGGGTTGCAGCACAAACACTCCCTTCCAAGGGCCCAGTGTTATGTTTCATATCGGTACCCTAATATAGGCCCGGGTAATATCATACACTGTCACCTACATTAGTCCCCTTATACTACACAATAACGAGCCTTTAGGACTGAACCTTTACCTAGTTCTAGTCCTTGGTGCAGAAGGAGGGTTTCTCCTGAACAATAGAGTCCTATAACTCCATCAATAGACTCACACAGTATGAATGAATATTCATAAAGGATCTTGGAAACCAGGCAGGGGCTACACCACCTACCCCACCATATCTACGTACAAGGTTCATCCCATACGTCATCCTCAAATCCAACAATGGCTAATACATGAGACAAGGGACAAAGGGGCTCTAGATACTTTCTGCATAAATACAGCACATCTTGCTAGTTTTGGGCAGAGGGAACCAAGACTTCCAGGCCGACACACTGACCAGAGACGCTGAGGCTCCTGCATGCAGACGCTCCAGCTGACAGTGGTCTGAACATCCCTCGCGGGGTGTCCAACTCGAGACCAAGAAGGGCTCCTACATTTTCACACTTCAGGTAATGGGGTTCGACTAAATCCTAGAGGGATTCTTGGCTTCACACCTACTCACATGCTAGGTACACTTAGGTACATCTAGATAGGCATCGTAGGAGTACGCGCCTTCTTTTATCATGCATTTTATATCCATGTATGCATTTATGATTATTGCAAAATGGTAGAACTGTACTATCCATTTATATTCACTATACTGCTGATTATATATATCTGCTACTGTCTAACGATTATTGCAGCACATCTATTCTACACTAGAAGAACAACTGTGCAATAAATACTTATTGTAACACGCCCGACTGTTTCTCCTGTGTAATTGTCTGACACCGAATAAGTGAGCACGAGTGACTGAGCGAAAAGTAGTACATTGTTGAGGGATCAGGGTTGTAATTTTCTGAGGTTGTCAGAAACTATTCTCTCCCCGATAAGAGGAGACACTAGTGGCACTGTGAGCTAGCTTTTGCAAACAGGCTAACATTTCTCGGTGGGGGTGCTCAGAGTCAGTCTGCCATCAAACCCACAGTTTATGTTATCCGAACGCGCAGGTCCTGTATGGGTAATATAGGAACTACACAACATGGCGCCACCAACGTTGGTTGGGTACTTATTTAACAGTAGAATCTGAGTAGTTCAGTCGTGCTATTTCTCAGAGACCCCTACTCACAAAACACCAGAGACGTCTGGAGTGGGTGGGCACAAAACTCCGCCACAGCTGAGTAGGCGAAATATCCTATTTATTGGCTGCTGGTTAATCAAGCTTGAAGGACATTTTGTTCCTAAAATTGTGCATAACACCTTATCATAGTTCCCTTGAACAAACTTCTGTGTTTTAAAAATGAGTGAGGGCGGAAATAACACAGTAGTAAATCTACACGTCTCGGATGGAGAAGAAGATACAAACGCAATTCAAATTGCACCTAAATTCAGACATACAATCACCCTGAAACTATTAGAAAATGGTTTACAAGCTAGGGGTGGCTTAGTAGCCTTCGTGATTGAGGCACACGAGTCAAACAAAACAGAGGTATTCTATTTGTGGGTTACATTCTCAGAAGCAGATGCGAGAACACACACATTTCACAACTATACAGAAGGAGATGCACCAGTGGAATATGGTCAGTTCGAGGACATAGAGGTTCCACTCACGAACCAGGAACATTTATACTGGTTTAAAGGCACCCTACCCCACATAAGAAGTAGAGTAAGATTAGGCCTGCTCGGAGGAGAGGGGGCAACATGGCCGATATTAGCAGCCTACATACCACATCCTGACATTGAAACAATGCCGCAGGCAGACTTACTCATACAACACAAAGATTTAATCAAAATCTACAGAAACTTGACACAATTCGTCATGAGGACTTTCACAGTCCAACCAACAACAGTTGCAACAAATGGTACTCAGTCTCAGGGTACAGCAACTAAAATCACTCCACAAACGTTACACGCAGTAATGGGCAAGATGCCCACGAAACGTGAAGAAATGACATTCTGGATAGCTCAGAAAATAACTCAGCTCGAGGCAGTATTTCCGAATACTACCCTGTTTGAAAAACACAGAATACTAACAATCTGCTTGCCCATGGGGATAACACCACAAGTAGAGGAATGCACCTCTTAGGGTACAGTCTTTGCTGCCATATATACCAGGACACATGTATTCCTTCATTAGCGGCGATACCAGATGTATTAAGACAAATACAAAACGAGTACGGGGCAGAGCCTGCTCTAAACTTGGGGATGAAGTTATTAAATAACTATGACCAGGTATTAGCCATAATACTAGCTAATATTAAAGGGGAAGCAGCTTCAGTGGCAATCCACCAACGCCTAAGGGAGTTCAGTCCGTTGGATCAACAACACGAACTACCCAAAATAATTGAAACTGTGTATGCAGAATTAGGCAGAGACAGTTTGGGTGGGAAAGCATTAAAACCACAACTGATGGGCAGTTCTGAAAAGGACACTACCAAGCAGACACCTGCTTCTTCTAAAAAGAAGTGAGATAATAAAAAACAACAAAACTTTAAAGGAAACAGATCTCAATCCCGAGGTAGATCTCCTCCACATGAGCCCTCTGAGAAGAGGTATAACCTCAGGAATAGGGATAATATTAGGAAACCTGACAGGTATCAGGATACTGATACACGTTCCTCTCGTTCCTTTCAGGGCTCGACGAAAAACTCAGAGAGAGAAGGACGGTCAGAACACAAAGAGGAGCGTACAAAGTCCAGAGACAAACAGCACACTCAAGACTACACAAAGAAGAAAAGCAAAAATCAAAACCTCAGTTTAAGAAAAAGAAAGTTGCAGGCCTGAAGATCAGAGATGCCCAGAATTCTGAGGACGCAACTTCTGAACGGGGAATGGGCTCAGACGATGCTAGACAGTGCGGCAGAAGTAACAATAGCTCGCCAGAACCTGATGGAATTTCTGGTGACCGCGTACGTGAATGATTACATCACGGTGGAAACACCAGATACAAGGGTGAGCGTCCCACATAAGTTACACGAAATAATACTCCAAATGGAGGGGGACAAGCCCAGGAAAGTTAAAGGTCTCTTTTGGAAAAACCTATCATCTGGTTATGACATCCTGTTAGTAGAACAAGATTGGCCGCCAGCATTTGTTATGGAGTGCCCTACGGGAGAAACAGTAATTTTTCCAGCATTCTCTGACCTCGTTCCCATACATCTTAAACATGCATATGCACAGGAGTGGGCGGTTGCCCTAGCTCCAGCATTGTACAAAAATCATGCTGGTTGGGATGAGGATTCAACCCACCATGTGACCCCGTTAAAAGTTTCACTGTATGCTCAGAAGCAATACCCAATAAAGCAAGAAGCTAAAAAAACAGGTCAGGGAGATCTTAGATCAACTTGAATACCAAGGGGTGATTGAAACATGCACCTCACCAATGAACAATCCTTTGTTTCCTGTCATGAAACCTGACAATACATATCGTCTAGTTTTAGATTACAGACATCTAAACACTTGCACAAAGACATTCGCTGTCCTAAATGCACATCGTGCCGCATTAATGAATAACATTGTGCGAAAAAAATTCAAAACCACCCTTGATTTCTCAAATGGATTTTTCGGCCAAGATATAGCGCCTGAAAGCAGGTATTTGACCGCATTCTCTGCGTTGGGGTCCCAGGGACAATTTTGTCGCCTCCCCCTGGGGTATAAGAACAGCCCGGGGATATTCTCAGCCAGAGTAACTGAGTTACTCCAAAATTTTGATAAAGAAGCATTGTCCTATGTGGATGATATTTATCTGACGGACGATGATTAAAAAGGCACTTGACCAGGGTGAGCACCATTATTATGGGATTCGCCTCTGAGGGCTACAAATTTAATTTTAAGAAATCTAAAATAGCCCACCTCAATGTCCTATTTTTAGGATATGAGCTTTCAAGTGAAAGAAAAAGTCTGGCAGCTAACTTTTTAGAAAAATGTGCGCTGCTCCAGCCTCCAAGATCATTGCAAAATCTACAATCGATACTGGAATTCCTAAATTTCGGCAGAACATACATTTTAGATTAAGCAGAAAGAGTAAAACCTTTCTACAACTTAATCAAACCTGACTTTTCAGTCAGACACTGGACACAGGAACACACAAACATCCTACGTTCACTACAAGAAGACAGAATAGCTTCCAAACACGCGTAAACGTAGGCAACTTAGTGATCCGAATAATAGCGGGTCAGTGCGGGTACACTTACTTAACTTTCAATGAAGGCGAAACCGTACCAATCGCTTACAAATCACACCTGTACACAAGCGCAGAAATGCGTTTCACTTCAACAGAAAAAATCCTGACAGCAGTTCAGACCGCTGTAGCAAGAGAAAGAGCACTGGCTCAGGGGAAACGCATAATTGTCGTAACCCCAGTACCAGCTTTAGAAGCTGTTACAAAGGCAAGCATTCCAAACGCAAAAGCCTTACATCCAAGATGGATACAATGGGCTAATTCTCTTACTGCAACGGACGTTGAATACAGATTTGATCCAAGTCTAAAAACACAAGCATTTCTGCAAACGAACAAGAATATCCTCTACCAAATGAAATATTGCCTCTTGATCAGTATGAATATATTATTTACACTGACGGATCAGCTCAACCGGCCATAGGGAGTAAGCAACAATACAGCGCGGCATGTGCTATCGTTAAAGGTCGCATGCGGGATGGAAAGTTCCATCCGAGTTGCTCCAAAACGCAATCTCTAGGAGACTGCACGGCTCAGTTGGCAGAGTTAAAAGCACTGATACTGGCACTTGTAAATAAGGATCACAAATTCCCCACACTGATTGTGTGTGATTCCTTTTACTGTGTACAGTCATACAATGAATATTTATATAATTGGGAACAGAACAGGTTTAAAGACGCAAAAGGTGGCACAATTAAGCATTAAAATGCTATGGGAACAGGTAGTTGAGTTGAAGAACGAACTACCGAGGGCTCACGTGATCCATACACTGAGTCATCAACGTGATGGCGTTCACGTTGAAGGGAATTCATTGGCTGATGAAGCCGCAAAGGGGGCTGTGCGAACGGCTTCCGTAGCTGCAATCACTCATTCAAAAACGAGGATAGATGGTGAGATAATGGTTGCTGTCAATGCTTCGCGTGAAGGCAGCTCGGCAGTACCAAAGACATTTCCACTCAAATACTCCTACAAGTTAGATGCAAACAACATTCCAAATGCTCAGATTCCTGGAGTGGGGGATAGAGTAATACCAAATATGGATCGTAGGCAAGGTTTAATTATTGCTGCACACGAGGGTTTGGGCTCTGCGCATACAGGCGTTACAGAGACTATTTCATTGCTGAAACAGCGCTATTGGTGGCCAGGTCTAATAAAACAAACTAAAGACTAGGGGCCATATGTATCAAAGTTTGTGTTTGCGATTCTCAAATAGCGACTTTTTGAGAATCGCTATTTGAGAATCGCAAACGAGATGTATGTAGGATTCGCAAGAAAATTTGCGAATCCTACATATTCCTTAATTGCGATTCGCAAATTGCTAATCGCAGTTAAGGAAACCCTCCCCATTCATTCCTATGGGCCTAGAGGCCCATAGGAATGAATGGGAGGACATTCTCAATTTGCGATTAGCAATTAGAGAATCGCAAATTGAGAATGCAATTTCAAGGTTGCAAGGGTGTCCAAAGGACACCCTGTTGCACCCCTGAAATGAGCATGGGTGCACATGTGGCGCACATACATGCCCTAGGGGCATGTATGTGCGCCACATGTCACTTTGAAAAATGCAAAAAATGCATTTCTCAAAGAAATCGCAAGTTACCACCAACCTGTAGTTGGTGGTAATTTGTGATTCCTTAAGCCATAATCGCACAACTTAGGTGCTTCATACATTTCATTTAAGGAATCGCAATTTGCGATTCCTTAAATGCATTGGCAAAATAGAGAATCGCAATTTCTGCGATTCTCTATTTTATGAATGCCTTATGGGATGATACATCCCAAAGGCTTAGTTCCAGTCATAAACGGGCCGATTCTGAGAATCGGCCCGTTTGCGAACAGGAAATGGGCTTGATACATATGGCCCTAGGTCTTGAAATGTGACATCTACCTACAGATGAAAGGCTCCACCATAACACGCCCGGCGCAGACGCCGTTATTAAAATCAGACAAACCCTTACAGTCTGATGGGGCTTACAAGTATATCATGGTTGCAGTGGATTCCTGCTCAAGATTCCTATGAGTTTGGCCTCAGCGCTCGGCTGACGCTCGAGCTGTTATCAAAGATTTGCGAGTCTTTATAGGGACATACGCAGTTGGCACGTTACATTCTGACCGTGGCCCGGCGTTTAGCTCTCGGGCTTACAAAGAGGCCATGGAAGGTATGGGCGTAGCATTGCGGTACTCCTGTCCGTACCATCCTGAGGGAAATTCGGTTGTGGAGAAGAAAAACCGGGACTTAAAGCAATCTTTAACAGCAAGGGAGGTAGTTGGGTCAATCACCTATATGGGGTAAAAAGGACACTCAATAACCAGCCAAGAAGTTCTCTAGGGGGTGTCACTCCATATGAGGTCCTATTTGGGACGAGAATGTGGGTACCTGATCTTGATCGTGAAGGCACAGTGGCAGATAAGAAACCATTTGATATCCATGATCGTTTGGCTGTTTTACAGGATCTAAATGAATCCAGGACACAACAAAGCAACGTCCATTTAAAACAGACCACCACTGGGGAAGTCAAGGCAGTCACAGCAAAACCTGTCTGGATCCCAAAAGTCGGGGATCTGGTCAGAGAGAAAATAGCAGACAAAAAAGAATTTGGACCATCATACAGAAAGCCTGTACCTGTCCTAGCAGTTCAAGGAACAAGAACTGTACTTTTGCCGCCTCTTGCCGGAAAAAAGGAGAAAAGATTTGTCTCAATCGACTTAATCAAACCACACTGTGTGGCCGATACTGAACAGTAGGCCTCGTGGACTCCACAGTAGCAGACGCCCTCCTCTAGCTACCATCCAAGAAGTTCAAACAGAAAGACTCATCACATTTGAAGAGCCACCTGTGCGGAATGAAGGACTAAGCAACAATGCTATGGAACTCGTTCCCCTTGAACCCAAAGTTCAACTTCAAAATCAAACTCAAAATAACACACAAGTTGCAATTAGACCAAATACAGACGTCTACGTCAACATGCCTCGACGAGAACAAAATGCGATTTCAACAAATCCCGATGCAATTCCTACAATTGGTCAAACTGCTTCTGGATACTTCATGAACTTTGATACATTTTCTTTGGATCCAAGTGAACCTGAAACGACGCCAGCCCAAAAATCA
Source organism: Calotriton arnoldi (assembly GCA_963921515.1). NCBI lineage: Eukaryota > Metazoa > Chordata > Amphibia > Caudata > Salamandridae > Calotriton > Calotriton arnoldi. Next base: position 1,006,448 of record CAWUFW010006921.1, on the reverse strand, counting down.
TGCAAACAGCAAGCTAAAGACTTTCTGAGCTTTCTCAAAAAGACTTACCTGGTGTCACCTTGGTTAGAACTTTGGGTAATTACTGGGATTCTATTTTTTCTTTTCTGGCTAGGCTTAGTTGTAACTTTTAGCATGCTTATTAATGGATGATACCTTCAACAAAGCTCTACAGCCCAAAAAGTTAATTTGATTTTAAAACCACATCAATCTTCACATCGTGAACAAAGAGACTTGTCAACAGTGAACATCACAGCAGTTCCTATACCGGACGGTATAGTCTGGGACAAAGTTGATTTTGATATATTCGGTCCGACTGAACTTTTAAAACTTTCACATCTATTTAAAATTTCATTAAGTGATATCATTACCTCCAGTACATTTTCTGATGATTAGGACTCTGAAACTGTTAATAACATGTTGTCTGATTTAGAAAAACTGCCGCATTTCCGAACACTGAAATGTTAGAAGGTAATTCAGACTATGACGCTTTGTACTGTTACCAACATTATGGTCATCATTTCCTACACAAATCTATTTCGCCTAGAAATGTTTTTGAGTACCACCAGTGGGAACATTGCCCTACACCACCAAAAAGTAGTTTGCATACATTTGCACAGAAATTTTCATATTTTTCAGGTTTTAACACCACTGACCCGACGTCATTTTATTATAAGGTTACACCAACATCGGCACTGTAAATTATGTTGACTAACACCAAACAGATATACTCTGCTTCCTTTATTGCCCAATTGTCTCATTAGGGTTTTGACCTATGGAAGGACACAATAGACTTAAAATCAGTCTGGGGTTCTAGGGACTGGCAAGTCCAGGGAACAGAAGCGCTATTTAGAGCATGCCTCATTCCACAGCAGATGATATTTCTAAATGACACTGTGCAACAGACATCCTGTCTTGGACTAGCCAAGAACAAGGACCTGAACACACCTCGATTTCCAACACCATCGCAGATGGAGGGGTGGCAAAATTCGACTTCAAAAGAAGGGGCAACAATAGATGACATTTTACAGTACAATAGAACAGACCCCGATTGGAAAAAATGGGTGGTTTGGCCCTTAGACACGAACACATGTCAGAAAAGATTCTGGGGTACCACCGAAGGGTTCAGTATCCATAGGCCAGACCCACGCTATGTACAAAGAGAACACCCAGGGGTAGTGACATCCTACAGTGTTGGGAAGTTGTGCCTTGATTGGCTAGAAACCTCAACACTCACAGAAATGAAACAACACTTAGCCTTACTCTCACAAGACATAGATCTTAGGGATTTTTTACCAGGTCCCAGGAAACCCCGTCAGAAACGTTTCATATATGCTGGCATTTATGCGGCCTACAATGAAAATTGGAAAATATCTCAACAAGAGGCCGCAGAGAGAATACGGGAAATAGACCGTATTAACTTAGAGAAGGCATTAGCGGTAGTGGACAATGGGTTAACAACTTTGACCTCCAGGATATATTCTTTAGGCAACATTGTATCTTCTGCAATAGACATACTGGAACAGGATTTAGCCATATTACAACACGGGCAATCTCAGTTACGTTCTGTTTTGTTATTGAGCTGGACGCTGCAATCTTTGCATGCAGGCTATGTGCCTTGGCGTTATATCAACAGTACGTTTCTGTTTTCTGAATATAATCTAACAGATAAACAGATGGAAATGGCACAAAGGGGGGCAAAATATACAATGCTGCGTATTGAAAAACTGGACAGGTTGCCATTCACGGTAGCAGAATCTCCGTCTACGGAATGGCTTATCCATGGCCTCATCACTCTACCGGTCACTACTTTTCAGTTTCAATATTGCCTTGAGCAAAGGCAGGCGGGCAAATATGAAAAGATGGTTCAGGAATACATTAAGGAATCTTGGGAGTTACCATACAGATTTCGATGCCGGAGTGGGGATCGAGAAGTGTTTCTAAGTGGTACAAACTGCAAGAACGCTCTAAGCGGTTTTCTCATGTGCCAGGACATTTCATTGCACAGAGCTTGTAATGGGTCGGTAGCAAACTTGTCCTGCCACATGAAAGGGACTCCAGCTGCCGTGATTAAACCGGTATTTGAGCTGCTCTCGAATGGGAGTTACTTGATGCTGAACGATCAAGGTTGCTGTGGGATGATTCCGGGCATTGCCTATCTGGTCACTGTGAACTCCAGGGTTACTTGCTGTATGCAAGTATTGTTTCCCCCAACAAGTACAGTCAGGGAGGCACCGTTATGGCCTTCTTTGAATATTTCCTTTATAAAATTTGATACTTTGAGCAGACTGAAAGCCATGCTTTTGCAGCAAACCGTACCCTTAACCTCCGCTCGAGAGACCTTTGATCTTCAAATCGCAAGGACCTCGACCGAGATACAGGCACTTATACGTATAAACTGCCCCATTCATTTCGCAGAAATGGTGGGTCGTATCTTTAATATGTCTGATACGAGTGGTATTGTACACCTATTTAAGACCATAGGGTCAGGATTTCTAAGCACCTTTCAGACAATCCTTGGAGTTATCCCGAATTTTATACATTCCGTATTGGGAAGCGTTTTTGGAGGTCTTCCGCTGATCCTGCTTTCTATCGCAGGAATCCTGATTGTAATTTTTCTGCTCTGCAATGGACGGCCCAATCAACAATGAGATGGCAAAAGCACTCTTGGAGCGCAAGTACCGTGAGCGCATGGTACAACATCAGGGCACACCTCGCCTAAAGGAACTAAGCGCCTCTTGGTTCCTATCGTTTAGACCAGTCTGGATGGACTGCATCTTACCTGTTCTTCGATGCCTGTTTTGCGGTGACGAATGCGTGTTGGACCTCTGTCTGACACTTGCAACGGACACGCCTGCGGACTTGAATACCCGGCTGGAACACCTGAGGGCCCACGCTCAGCAATGTCCCAGCGTATTCCCATCTTGATGGCTGCATTCCTCGAGAATCCGCAGGTTCCTTTTACAACTGGGTTAAGCATCAGCTCCACCACTAGCACCACTAGCAGCCAGGTATCAACTACAGCACCGGATGCCTCTACACCAGCTATTGGCAGTATTAAATATCATCTGTGCTCCATTGACATACTCTGCGAGGTGTTACATGGACCGTCCCCTGCAGCAGCAAGCAACGACGATGTAGCGTCTCCCAGCCAGGACACTTAATCTACAATTGGCTCATCGTGTGCTGGAAAGAAGAAAAACAAATTCAGTTTGTTCTTTTTCTCCAAAACTCAACTAAATTTGGAACATTTCCTTTAAACTGACACTTTCGCTGAATAGCATGGCCTCCTGACGCTTTTAGTGGTTCGGCTTGTATAAACGAACTCATCTAGGACTTTGGCTTAAGTAGCAGTTCCAAGAAATTCTTTTTCCCCCTCTGAGACTGTTTTTAAATCTGATTTTAAGACACTATTTTTACAAAGTTTTAATGCGCTACTACCTAATAAAGACAATAGTTCGCTAGCTATCATTGTTGACTGTTCGGAAGAGGAGTGGGTGTTATGTTTCATATAGGTACCCTAATATAGGCCCGGGTAATATCATACACCGTCACCTACATTATCCCCCTTATACTACACAGTAACTAGCCTTTAGGACTGAACCTTTAGCTAGTTCTAGTCCTGGGTGCAGAAGGAGGGTTTCTCCTGAACAATAGAGTCCTATAACTCCATCAATAGACTCACACAGTATGAATGAATATTCATAAGGGTTCTTGGAAATCAGGCAGCGGCTATACCACCTACCCCACCATATCTACGTACAAGGTTCATCCCATACGTCATCCTCAAATCCAACAATGGCTAATACATGAGACAAGGGACAAAGGGGCTCTAGATACTTTCTGCATAAATACAGCACATCTTGCTAGTTTTGGGCAGAGGGAACCGAGACTTCCAGGCCGACACACTGACCAGAGACGCTGAGGCTCCTGCATGCGGACGCTCCAGCTGACAGTGGTCTGAACATCCCTCGCGGGGTGTCCAACTCGAGACCAAGATGGGCTCCTACATTTTCACACTTCAGGTAATGGGGTTCGACTAAATCCTAGAGGGATTCTTGGCTTCACACCTACTCACATGCTAGGTACACTTAGGTACATCTAGATAGGCATCGTAGGAGTACGCGCTTTCTTTTATCATGCATTTTATATCCATGTATGCATTTATGATTATTGCAAAATGGTAGAACTGTACTATCCATTTATATTCACTATACTGCTGATTATATATATCTGCTACTGTCTAACGATTATTGCAGCACATCTATTTTACACTAGAAGAACATCTGTGCAATAAATACTTATTGTAACATGCCCGACTGTTTCTTCTGTGTAATTCTCTGAGACCGAATAAGTGAGCACGAGTGACTGAGCGAAAAGTAGTACATTGTTTCCATGATCCTGAGGGATCAGGGTTGTCATGTTCTGAGGTTGCCAGAAACTATTCTCTCCCCGATAAGAGGAGACACTAGTGGCACTGTGAGCTAGCTTATGCAAACAGGCTAACATTTCTCGGTGGGGGTGCTCAGAGTCAGTCTGCCACCAAACCCACAGTTAATGTTATCCGGACGCGCAGGTCCTGAATGGGTAATATAGGAACTACACGACACCAAGACTGGATTTGGCACCACTTGGCAGAGTAGAACTCACAGCAGAGGAGCTTAGGTGCTGGTGGCAAGATGCTGATGAAGTCTTTGATATGCCTGAGACTTCCAACAGGAGGCAAGCCCAACAATCCCTTGGAGAACCTTAAGAAATGCAGGATGTAGAGAGCAAAGTCCAGTCCTTTCACTCACAGGCAAAAAGCAGCAGGCCAACACAGCAAAGGAAGCAGCAAAGTGGCAGTCCCTCCTGGCAGCACAACCGCGATTCTTCTTGGCAGACCAGAAGTGTTCTTAGTATATGGTATCAGAGGTCCAGTACTTATAACCATTTTAGCCTTTGAAGTAAGGAGCCTTCAAAGACAGGTCTTTGTAGTGCACAAGACCCTGGCTTTCCTTGCCCTCGCTCCAGACACACTCCAGGGGGGTTTGCAAATCTTTGTGTGGGGACAGGCACAACCCTATTCAGGTGCAAGCATCAGCTCCTCCCTCTCACTCTAGCTCAGGAAGACCCATCAGCCTGGTGTTGGGCCATCAGGATATGCAGGGCACACCTCAGCTCCCTTTGTGTGTGACTGTGTAGAGGGAAGTCAACAAAGTCCAGATGTCATCCAACCCAGACGTGTGTTCTAGGGACATGCAGAGGCACAGAATGGTTAAAGTAAGAAAATGCCAACTTTCTAAAGGTGGCATTTTGAGACCTGCAATTTAAAAACCAACTTCACTAAAAGATGTGTTTTTAAATTAAGTCCAGAGACACCAAACTCCAATGTTCCATCTGCTTCCAATTGCAATTTACACTTGTAAAGTATTACATAGCCGCTCCGATGCTAACCTATGGGAGAGATGGGCCTTGCTGAAGAAAAAAACGAATTGAGCAGTTTTTCATTACCACGACATGTAAACCTCAAAAGCACATGTCCTACCTTTTAAATACACTGCACCCTGCCCATGGGGCTACCTAGGGCCTACCTTAGGGGTGCCTTCCATGTAATAAAAGGAAAGGTTTTGGCTGTTAAAGTAGATGAACTTGCCAGGTCAACATGGCAGGTAAAAACTGCACACACAGGCTCTGCAGTGGCAGGCCTGAGACAGGTTTGAAGGGCTACTCATGTGGGTGGCACAATCAGGGCTGCAGGCCCACTAGTAGCATTTGATTTACAGGCCCTGGGCACATATAGTGCACTGTACTAGGGACTTATTTAGTAAATTAAATATGCCAATCATGGAGAAAACAAATGCCATTACATTTTAGATACAGAGCACATGCACTTTAGTGGTGATCAGCAGTGAAAAAGTGCCCAGAGTTCTAAAACCAGCAAAAACGAAGCTCAGCACACAGTCAAAACAGGAGGTTAGAAGGCATAAAGACAGCGGAAATCACATCAATAAATGCCAGTTCTAATAAAGCAAAATACAAAATGCCCAAAATTACACAAATTACGTCACAGCAAATTTTGGCAGGGCATAATTTTTACATAGTTTCAGCTTCGACATGCAGTCCATGAAGTGATCTCTGACTTCCCTAAGGAGCCAATAGAGTTCAAACACCTTACAGAAATTATCCAATCGGCAAATTCACACCAGTGGGTTGCCATATTATATTCTTCAGCCAGGAAACACTACCAGAAATAGTAAAAATACCAACTGTAGTAGGCTAGCATGGGAGCAATACGTGGGTGGTGGGATATGAGACGAATCTTGGAACTATTGTTGCACTCAGCAGCATGTTTCTCTTTCAACCATAGACACAAGATACTACATTTTAAATTCTTACACATACCATATTATATATATATTGCATTGCGCCAGATCGACCAGACCACCAATCATGAATGCACCAGATGCCATTCAACACATGCAGACTTTATGCATCTCGCCTAGCTGTACTCTAACATACTGACTACTGGCAGCAGATTGTCAGCAATTCTCCAGTTCCAAATGGAGGTTTCCACCTGACAGTCCTTCTGGAATATGTGAATCCAGTTCACTGCTCTATAAGACACCTTGTGGCTCTGGCTCAATTGCTGGTGAATTGCTGGGTTGTAATGTTATGGTACAGTGGTCCAGTACTTAGGGTGAAAACATGGATTAGGCATAAGTCGACCGGCAACAATAGGGTGGAAACTTATGCTATGATGCAGTCTATGAGAAACACAATGAGTATGCAGTTCCTAAGGGAGGGGAAGGGAAAGGAAGGTCTTTTCTAAAAAGTGCCCTCACACACCGAAGGATCTCATGCTTCATCATGGGGCCTGCTCCTCGTCGGGCCGGCGCTGCAATGACCGACGGGCACCCGCGAAGGGGCTCTTTGGCGGAGATCTTTTGGGATGAAGCCATTAGGTGAGTGCGGGTGTGTGGGCTGGGTAGTGTGTGAATTAAAATAGGTCTAGGGCAGTCCAAACTAATGTGTTTATTATCAGGGAGCACTAGCTAAATTAAAAGTAATGGGCCCCAACTGGATATGATGATCCTATAGGGCTAGTGTGGTGCTATGGGTCGACATGTTTCGTGCCGGGTTAGCCCCTAACGGGTCTGGTGGCACTTCATCAGGTCCAAGAGTGTAATAAGAACCGTGTTAGAGCACTACCGCAGGCCTGGGTCAGATATTCATCACTGATAACCAGAAGCAGTAGAAAACCCCAGGTGGAATTATACCGGGGTGAAAGACCCGTAATGATTGGGTCAAAAACTGACGGGGATTGCAGAGCACGTCGTTGCTCTCATGGCAGGGAGGCAGTACAACTAGCGTCCGTCCTACCCTTGCTCCGGGCCCCGTCATGCTGCAGTCTATCACTTCCTCACCCAGGGACATTTGGGGTTCCCGAAGGTCTTACCTGACAACTTTGGAGGACAAATAGGGGAAGTCTGTAACCTACTGCCCACATTCTGCCCACACACTCTGGAATGGGCCAGACAAGTGAAGTAGGTGTGTATCTTCTAGGTCTGTCTTCACACACATACTGTTAAACACTGAACATGACTTCATGTTTTGACCGACATCTTGAGAGCATGATTGGAGGAGTGCCTTCGCATGGATACCCTACAGAGCGATTAGATATGCATGTAGAGATAATTAATACAAATATACTGCTTTATATTTTTTATTCAGGGTGTTCAAAAAATTGATTTAATTTCAGCATCAATGTTTGTTCCTGTCTTGTAATAATTAGTCATTGGTTTTAACTATAAATGTGTTCTTCAGCTTTCATCATGTTGACAAATGGACAGTCAATTGTGCATTGCTGCGTTATTATTTGGGGGTGGGAGGTGACTACTCACCTCAAGGAATAATCACAACCCACGTCAGACTGACCCCTCAAAGTAATTAAAATAACTTCAAAAGCTTAGCTTAGGTCAATGTGTAAAGTATTTATTCAGTACCAAAACAGGAATAAAGTTGAAATGCAAGACAATAAAAATCCCAAATTCAATAAACAATGAAAGCAACATTTAACAAACAAAATGACACCAAAATGACAAAAATACAAAGGGAACCAGAGGTATGATTTTTAAAAAGTTTTAAGTAGGAATAAACACAAGAAACACAACTTGCCAATGATTCTCAATCGTTGCAGTAGACCAGGACATAGGAACAATTTGACACTGAACGCGATGGAGCATGGGTCGGGTACACCAACCAGGTTTGTCCAAGTCAAAGATTTTAACTTCTGACTTTAGTCATTTAAGTCTAAGTCCATCATAGGAGTACACTTCTAAAGTCCCCCCCAACCCCCGACCTCTGGGGAGGTACTTAGAGACTCACAAGGTGTCCGGCAGAAGCCAAACAACAGGATCCAGTCGAGGTCCAATTTCCACTGGTCAGCTAGATAGTTGCAGGAAAAGGCCTCTTGTAGCTTGTTATGTCCCTGTAGCTTTAACAGCAGGTCAGCCTTATGGCCCTTGGAGTCTTCTGCTTGGCCCTGGGTACATGAAAGAGCAGTTTCAACACTTTGTACCACATACTAGGGACATATAGGAAAGTTAAAAATATCAATAGGAAATATGCCACTGCGGCCAGGTTAAAGAGGGAGCACATGCACTTTACTACTGATTAGCAGGTGTAAAGTGCATAGAGGTCTGACCGCAAAAATATAGGTTTCAGCAAAAGGGGAAAAATGTGGGGTGGCCATGCAGAAAAGGCAGATTTCCTACAATACCTCTACCATTATTGTATTGTGCACTTTAATATGCATGTGACATGGCTTGTTTGAGCTGAGGGAAAGAAAAAAAGTTACAAAAAAGAGAGGAGCAAAGCACTCCTCCTTGTGGATACATATCAAAAAACTTGGGCTGGAATTTCATGTGCACAGAATCGTTTGAATTCTAAAAATGTAACTACATATAATACCTGCCATGGTTAAAAAAATCTGAGCTGCAAAAATTAATTTTGTGCCTATTCTGTCAAAAGTGAGCAATGTCTGAAACTCCTTTGTTATCAATCGTAATTACTTGCCTCTTAAGTGAATGTAAATAACATTATTGTTTTAAGCTTTAGCCATAAAAATAAATATGTACAATAACAATATAATAATAGTTATTAAAACAATGGAACCATCAAATTCATATTTCTTCCATATTTAACTATTAATGAAAATAATTATAGTAAAACAATACACCATGTGTAATTCTAAACTATAGAACATTGTCTCCATCACCAGGTAAGATGCTAGATAACAATAACATGAAATGATTATATGAATCATAACATCTCTACTAACCCTTTCTCAGGGTGAGCCAAGCAGAGCAGGGGTAATCAGTTACAAATGAATAGATTATAGGGACATCTGTTTAATAAGAAAATGTTACATATTTGTGTGGCACCCACCGCATCTTTTGAATGCGGTCGCGTGTGGGAGTGACACGAGCGGACCTTTGCCTCCGCTCGTGTCGGTGTATGCATCTTAACATCTTTTGAATGCTCCCGGTGCCGCTATCTAGGCACGCTCTCAAGGGGATTTGTGGTATTGTTGGGGCTCGCGGGTGCGGGATTCAACTATGTGGCGGGGACATATATATTGTGATTACCGGCGACAACGGCATTGGTTGACCGGACCTCCCAGCTTGTGTCACACCGTTTACTGCTAATAAAGCCTATTTTGATTTGGAGCACTTCTGGTGTTCGTTTGGATTTCTTCTCCGTTTCTTCTGCCTCTCAACACTAGCGACGAGGATGGGATGTTTGAAACCTTGGTATTGACCAAGTTTGTCGCTGAATACATTAGGAAATGCAGTTTTAAGTTCCTGAATGTAGTCAGTGTCAACACCAAGAGTGTTAGGAATAGAGGTGCCAATAGCATAAACTTGAGGATTAGCTCTGGGATCTAACCTTATGCCCATCTCTTCCTGATGTGGCCATCCCAACAAACCTTGTCCCTTCTTCGCCACATAGATTTTTCCAAAGGTGACACGACCAGCAAATTCCAAATTAGCCCAAAAATAACCCACCAAGTCAATTTTGTGGCCAGGGTAACCACCAGGGTTGATATCGGGAACACACAAGGCTTTTTGTGGCCAGTTCTGGTTGACAATGTCTAACGAAATTATGGTATACCAAGAACAAGAATCTACAAGTAAATGTATACTAATACCATCTATATTAACGTGACATGAAGGAAACTTTGCTAGATTACGGTTTTCACTGATATTCAAAACAGTATTGACATATTCTTGATCAGAATCATTTGAATCTCCAAAACTATCGCTGTCACAAATATAGTTAACTCTTCTGTGAGCAGACCTACAAACTTTGTTAAAATGGCCATTCTTGCCACATTTTATACACACTTTGTCAATTGCTGGGCAAAACTTTGCATTACCTAGATGACCACTACTACCTCATCTATAACATGTAAATTTTCTGCCATCTTGCCTAACTCCTTTGTACCTTTCTTGAGTATTCTTTTGAATAAACTCATTCTTGGAAGGAAATTGCTTCCTTATCTTTTCAGGATCCTTAGATACTAAATGCACTTCATTTTTCTCTGCAGCTCTAATTTCATGTACAAATTTTTCAGAGTGTTCAATAGACTTTGCGATATTGATTGCAGCACTTAGAGACATATCAGAAGATGTCTATGAGGAGTCCGACGATCCGACAGACCGGAAGAGGGGAGAAACTGGGCGGAACACGCACCCATCTCTGGGATCACTCAGCGGTCTAGCGGCACTGGGGAGGAACACGGAGGCGCACCTGACGTCATCAGCACGAGACAGACAAAGGGTGTGGGATCCGGAAGAGAGTGTGTCCGATGGTGGAAGGAGCGGAGCGGAGACGTCCGACACGGAAGCAGCAGCGACGAAGAAGCGAGGAGAAGGAGGCGGAGCGGCCGAAGAGCCCGAGGGAGAGAGAGACGGAAAGCACGAGATCGCGGAAGCAGCGGATACTGCGAACAAACCCGGCGGCCCAGAGAAGAGGGAGGACGCCCCGGTTCCCTACGCCACGGCCCAGATCACGGGTCGTGGCACAAGGCGAGTACCGTTAGGGGGAACATTCTGGTGGGGGTGGTGGGGTGGTGCGGGACAGTAGGGCACGGTGTTTCGTTTGCTCTGTCGCCTGGCCATCCCGCACTGCGCACCCTGTCCCTTCCCCACACGGCGTCTGGTGGTGGTGGCACATAGTGTATGTAAGAAGACTGCCTTGACATTAAAACCGGTTTCTGTTTTGTTATTTTGTTTCCCCTCCCTTTCACCTCTGAGTGCCCTGGGAAGACGTGAAAGCAACGACCAGACCAGGACCGAGCCTCGAGGAGCCCTGGGTGGATGGCCAAGAGGAACTCTTCTTAAACTCTCCCTTTTTTTCTTTGTTCTGTTTGTACATCTGATTTGAAGGCTACCTTTTCCTTTTGGCTGGCTGTACAAGCCTCATGGGACTGACATACAAAAGAGCCCGAAAACCATTGTCTCATAAAAGAATAAAAACCCTGAAAACCCCGTACTATACGCGTGTGGTGTTCCCTTCCGCTCCCCGCGTCCCTGCCCCGCCTACAAAGTCCAAAGTCTTTCTTGAACTTTCTTATTGTTGGTCCTCATTAGAATTTGATCTCTTAATACCTGTTCGTAAGAAATGTGCTCAAAATCACACATGACCGCTAAGGATCTTAAAGCAGACACATAGTCTTCAACAGGCTCATCAGATTTTTGCTTCCTTGAATAAAATATGAAATGCTCCATGACAGTATTTGTCTTCTTACCAAATCTTAACGACAACTGTTTAGAAGCATATTGATACACATTAAGGTTACCTGGGTTAACAAGGATAGGTAAATTCTTGAATTCCTTTAGTCCCATACCACCCAGACATTCTGGTGAATTGAGGCTGTGCATTGACTTGCGCAGTCTCAATAGTGCTATTTGGGTGGATGCCCATCCTCTTCCCAATTTACATGAAATGGTCTCTACTTTAGCTGAGGCCAAAGTGTTCTCCTGCATAGACCTGGCCAGTGCGTACCATCAAGTTGTCCTTCATGAAGATTCAAAGAACTTAACTGCTTTCATTACACCTGAGGGTTTGTTCAGGTTTTGTAGAATGCCTTTTGGATTGGCCAGTGCAGCTTCTGTATTCCAGAGACTCATGAAAGAAACTTTGGAAGGTATAACGAGTGCAGTGGCTTTCCAAGACGATATCCTTGTTTTTGGTAAAGATTTTTTTGAACATGATAACAATCTCAGGAAAGTCTTGTCAGCTCTATCGTCAAAAGGTCTTACCTTACGTGTTGACAAGTGCAAATTCAGGAAGGATGAGGTTGAATATTTAGGACACAATATCAGTGGCAATGGCATCACCCCTAAGAAAAACCATGTAAATAACATCATCAAAGCCCCCATTCCGATTTCCAAAGAGCAGCTGGTAGCTTTCCTTGGTTTAGTTGAGTTTTATGCTAAATTTATTCCAAATTATGCATCCAAGGTGGAGATTTTTCTGTGCTTACTCAAAAAAATGCAAAATTAATTTGGTCTTAAGAAATGACACGTGCATTTGAGCATTTGAAAGAATTTATTATCAATGCTCCATGTTTGAAACCTTTCATTGTTGGTAAACAATGTGTGATAATGGTAGATGCCAGTAGTAGTGGGTTAGGAGGTGTTTTGATGCAAAGGGACTGTGGTAAGGAGTGGATTGTTGCGTATGCATCCAGAGCACTAAAAGATGCCCAGAAAAACTATTCTGTAATTGAAAGAGAATTACTGGCATGTGCTTGGGGTGCTGAACATTTCAGAACGTTTTTATGGGGCACCAAGTTCATCATCAAAACCGACCACAAACCTCATCCATATGATGGCTCCAGGTGGTGGCCGGACCATGTCGGCAAGACTAGCTAGATTAGCTTCCAGGTTACAAAATTTTCAATGTCGTTTGGAATTTGTAAGTGGCAAGAGTAATGTTCACGCTGACTGCATGTCCAGATTGTCTTTGCCATGTAATGAATCTGAAGCCGGGGACAAGGAAGACTGTGAGGTTGCATTTACTTTAGGTGATATAAACATTGTTGATAGCACATCTTCTATTCAAGAAGGAAAATGGATGGAGGAAATGAGTAAGGACAGTGAACTCAAGGTGGTATTACACGCCATCGTACATGGGTGGCCTGAGGAAAGGAAAATTAGTGGCGACATTATGAGTTTTTTCAAAATTCGTGAAGAATTAGCTATTGAGAATGGCATCATTGTCAAGGGTGACAAATTTGTACCCCCTTTTCGCTAAGAGACGAAATCATCAAGTTAGCTCACGAAGGTCACACTGGTATTTCAGGTACTAAAAGGCGTATTAAGGAGAGTTTCTGGTGGCCCAGCATTGATAGTTGTGTTGAACGTTATGTGAGATTGTGTAGTGAATGTGCCAGTAGCGACAAATCTGCCAGAGCGTTGTGTACAGACCCCCAACCGGTGGAACTTCCTGCGGCTCCTTGGCGTAAACTTGGTATAGACATCATAGGTCCTTTTACAGTCTTACCTAGACAAGAAGCTTATGGAATTGTCTTAATAGATTATTACTCAAAGTGGCCAGAACTTAAAATGGTAAAAGAGGTTATGTCTGAGAAGATTTTTGAATTTCTGGATGAGGTATTCTGTAGGGAGGGCATTCCCCAAGAAATAGTCACTGACAATGGGCCTCAATTTGTTAGTAAGTGCATGGCTGATTTCTTTACGAAATGTGGCATAACACATAGAAGGATTTCTGTGTTCCACCCAGAGGCTAACGGTCAAGTGGAAAGATTTAACCGTGTTGTAAAAAATGCCATTCAGCTATCTATCAAAAGTGGTCTAAACTGGAGACACGCTTTGCAATCCATGTTGTTAGCTTACAGGACTTCTCCCAACGCTGTTACTTTGGCCACTCCTTTTGAATTGCTGAGAGGACGTAAGCCGGGATCCAAATTAGTACCCTGGTGGCTTAAGATGAGAAAGAGCAATGGTAATGATGATTTTATTTTGGATTTTGTTGGCATTCGACACAAAATGGAGGAGTATAAGCTTAAGATGAAACAAGATATGCAAAAGAAGAGAGGCAGAGTGAGTAGGCAAGGTGTAGACGTTGGTGACATGGTCCGTATTAAGAAATTAAAGGCGGATGGAAAGGGATGCAGTGTCTGGTCTGACCCTATTCGGGTTATTCAAGTTTTTAGCAACGCTGTACGTGTTGATGGAGGGACAGTGTGGAATCTTAATAGGGTTTCTCCCTTTATGGGGAAAGTGGACTACTTTGACAAGTCCTCCACCAATGTTTTTCTTGACGTCAAGGAAAGTGAATGCAGCCAAAATGTACACCCTGCTATAACTAGTGATGTTAGGGTAGCTCCTAGAGTAGCAAGGACTACACGACTGCCTGTGAGATTTCATGACTATATTCTTACGTAAAAAAAAAAGGGGGGGAAGGTGTGTTACATATTTGTGTGGCACCCACCGCATCTTTTGAATGCGGTCGCGTGTGGGAGTGACACGAGCGGACCTTTGCCTCCGCTCGTGTCGGTCTCATGCATCTTAGCATCTTTTGAATGCGCCCGGTGCCGCTATCTAGGCATGCTCTCAAGGGGATTTGTGGTATTGTTGGGGCTTGCGGGTGCGGGATTCAACTATGTGGCGGGGACATATATATTGTGATTACCGGCGACAACGGCATTGGTTGCCCGGACCTCCCAGCTTGTGTCACACTGTTTACTGCTAATAAAGCCTATTTTGATTTGGAGCACTTCTGGTGTTCGTTTGGATTTCTTCTCCGTTTCTTCTGCCTCTCAACAGAAAATATTAAAGTTTCAATATGAATCATTCTGATAAAGGATTTAAGTAGCGGATGAGCCATTTTTAGCGAGCAGTCAAAGTCTCTGTACTGAAAAGCATAAAAAGCATAGAAGTGCTGCTTAGGCAGCATGTGATTGACTTAAACAGACCTGCCAACTCACATGGTGCCACTGTGTGTCACACGACATCAGCTCCCTTCACACAGTCACACGGTGAGAAACCGATATCACACAGTGGAAGGAAAGATGAGCTCAAACCACTACACAGAATGGTTTTCCAGCACATTTTGGAGGGTTTGGACAGCCGATATCCGTTAAGGGGTGTGAAAACACCACAGGACATTGGCAGCCGTCTCAGCAAGCTTTTCTTTTCTTTCTTTTTTTCGTGGAAGGGGTTTGATGGAGGTAGGGGCCTCTTAGATAGCTCCTGGCATCAGACCCCTCCCTCACCAAGGCTGTGCCCCCCCCCCCCTTCTCACATGGTGAAATATTTTTGTAAGCTGACAGGTCTGCTTAAAATAAACAACTAATAATAAATAAACATAGGCATTCTCAGTCAATCAATCAATCAATCAATCAGGGGTTTGTTAAAGCGCGACTACTCACCCGTAAGGGTCTCAAGGCGCTGGGGGGGTGCAGGTTCCATCCATCAAGGAGGTCTACAGTTTTTTCGCTTTCTGAAAACTTCATGCAAGCATTTTAAACAAAATGGTGGGGTTTTCACAAAATAGGAGATAAATTATTGTTTTCATAAATGTTCAGCGAAATTCTGGATTTTTAGTACAGCTACAGAAACTAACCACCTCGCCTTTACCTGTGTATCAAATGTCACTTTCTGTGTTTCAGTGTATAGCGAGCACAGGAATACCTGGAAGATTCATATTTGTGCATCCAGTGTAAATAAATAAGTGTCCCAACTTTGGCCAGTTGACTTGGTGTTTCGCCCAAAAAATCCTAAAACCTGAGCCACATCTCAAGAAAACCCAAACATAAGAGAACAGTATTTATTAAAAGTTTTCGACCTCCAGTATTTATTAACCCAATCAGTGGCCTCCATAGAGGTCATTATAACTAGGCCTGAGAGAAATTTTAATTACACCGGAGTAATCAGAGTAATTTAAGTAATTACGTATTACTTTTGTGATGCGAAATTACGAGTAATTTGGGGGAAAAATCCTACCTCCGGAGCACAGGAACAACAAAGAAGGGCAGCTGCTGGTTACTGCTGTTCGTGTCCTGTAACATTTAATGCTGTTTTCTAAATGCTGGATTACTCTTCTCATACAATGACTTATAACGAGTAATTTTGTGTTAATTACGAATAATTACACTAGAGAGAATTGTGCCAGGTACGCCCATCCATAATTGTAACCCAGAGCGATTTCTCATTAAGGAATCTGAAAGAAGTATTTTCAGAGTACTATATAGTAGCGGCTGCTACCGGGCAGTAGTGGGGAGGCGGGGTGGAGGTGTTTAAAAAAAAAAAGAAGAAAAAAAATATGGGGGAAAAAAAAGACAATTTCACTTACCTTCCCTGTGGCTGCCTCTCCTCCGTCCTATTCGGTTGATGAAGCAGGAAGCTCCCAGGCTCCCCTAGCCAGTCACGATGCTGGAATACAGCAGTGTTGTGATTGGTCTGAGCGCTGTGGTTCGGCGCTCAGAGAGGGACTGGGAGGCTGTGCATGTTCTCCACCCAAGCTGTGCAATTCAGCTGGCGGAGAACATGCAAAGTGTGCATGGTGGTTTGGCTGGCCTAAGACGGCCGGCCAAACCATCATGCACACTTAAGAGACTGCCCACCCTCCTCCCCCTGCTCTGAGGGCTGCACAGCCCCGCCCCGCCCCCACCTTTACAGAGCCAAAAGTGAAAAATAAAAGGATAATAACATTGTTATTATAATTTTATTTTTCCTGTGGGGCCACGCTCCTCCGCCTTAGCGGAGGAGCCGCTGCTGCTACTATAAGCAGGTTAGTTGTATGTCAGGTAAGCCCTACACATAACCCTCTGTACCCCAAGGAGGGAATTTAATGATACCACTTAAGGCCAACAGATAATCCTCTCTCTAGTGGACTGTTGGACGGTCCTTGGTGTTATGGACCCAGAGGACCGCAATCGTGGTCTCTACTGTTATTGGGCCCGAAGATGTCTGGAGGGAGCTGCTAATTTACCTTTGGTCTCATCTTCACCTCAAAGCAGCAGTCAAGTCAGAGCAGGAGGAGAGAGACGGGTTTCTCCTCCATCAATCAATCCATCTACCTCCTGTCATAGAAACCTTTTAAATGGGGGAGTTTGGTGGGAGGCACAGGGTGGTGTAGATGCTTATATAATACCACATGGCAACGTGCCCAATTAGCGGATGTTCCTAGTGCTGATAAAGGTCCAGTTTCCACGGCAACGGGCACCTCGGTAACGGAATGCTTTTGTTCTGCCGCTGGAATCTCTTGTTTGCAGCTGCCAGTTACAGGGAGACAAGACAGGGGAAGTGTCAGCTTCAAACTTTATCGGCATGTTCCCCTCCAGTCTGTGGGACTCCCCACGGTGCCCGCGTGCCGATGGCGGGAGAGCTGCCGCTTTCGAGGCGCTGTGGTCCTTTTCATTCTGACAGCAAGGAGTTGTTATGGTGTGGGTCACGTCATGACGTGTACATGACGAAGTGCGCCGTCTCTCGGCTGAATCAGGCCAAGGAGGCGGTGGGGGCGCCTGCTTGTCCTGACTAGAAGTTATGTAGCAAACAACGCACCGCTGTCACTTTCCCCAGTGTACATTTTGGGAGATCAAACCTGGTAAATTACCCCCCCCCCCCTGATAAATTCTGATACGTTGTGGAAATGCTGCAGTAATTTCGCATCTAATTATCAATTTTCAAGGCAAAAACTCGGATTGGAAAGCATCAGCCGTCGGTGCTGGAACTGGAAAAACTTTACGCCGGGATCCTTTACATTGCGGGTCAACGTGTAACAACAAACAGGAGGTGGAGTCATGAAAAGCAGTCTGACAGTCAACTTATACATTTTTCCCCCGAAAATTGTGCCACAAAGAAATTGGAATCAAGGAGAAACGTGACCGTAAATCTATCCTGGTTTAATTGGTTGCAAAGGCTGCATTAAAAAAATATATATATTGGGTTAAGGCACCTGCGGCAGATAGCTTGGTGTGCCCAGTAATCTCAGCGAATAATAATAATGGTAAGGTAACTCTGGTGGTTAATGCACTTGCTGGAGAGATCTGCGTTTTTTCTAATCACAGTTTTGACTCCTAAAGTAGCAAAGAGGGTTAATGTATCTCCTGCAAAGCACATCATGTAACATGCTATTTTTATTTTATGTAGATAGGTAAGTAAGTTACTGCTTTTGACACAGATTCTTTTATTACTTGCAGTTCATAAATTGCACCCCTTCTAATATAGCTCAGTGAGCTATGAACTGGCATCAAGGACCTGCATGCAAACTGCAAGGCACGGGTTTAGATCCTTATGGCTTTTTCTCAATCTGTTGTTATTAAAAGGCTGCTAGAAAGAGTATCTTTGGGTAGTAATACAATCCTATTAGAACAGACAACTCCAAGCACTGCATTGTGTTTTAAATCCTAACTTTGTGTTGTTTTCGGCCAGGCACTTTTAACATATAATCGCTACTAGTAAAGACAATGAGTGTGACTCATACTTTGAAACCCTCATTGTCTTATGTAACATCGTGTACATTGATTTACACACGTGAATAATTTATTTTCACTGATAACGTGTGCATGTAATATAATGCACTCTGACACCCTACATTGGGATTAGTAGAATTGCAAGAATTAAATAAAATAACATTAGTATGTGCTATTTAAATTGTTTTTCATGTTAATACTCATACAAATCAATATATCTGACATTCTTACAGTGTATGCATATCTCTTATAGACAGGGATTGAAAAAGGTCAAAAACTTGCCTCCAAATTGGAGTTTTTCTTAAGTACTTGTGAAGTGATAAGCTGTGTGCCTTTGTTTCCCCTCCATTGCATTGGTGTCTACATGTTAGGCTCCAGATAGCACCCGGATAGGGTAATACTGGAATAAACGGAGGGCTGATGGCCCTTTAAATCAGGGCAGTGCTTTATTTGTAAAATAGTAGGTGCTGAGCTCAAAGGGCTGCTCATACATCCACAGCTGGTGCTATAAAATGTTAGAGTGTGATTAGCAGGCTTCTTTAATTCACTGTCAGTCACTCCCTGCCACGTTATCTCACTCTTAAAGGTGTCTGCTTTCTCCCTTGGTGACAAATTTTCTATGTTTCTTTTCCTCCGTCTTTTCGTTTTGTTTGTTTTTTCCTCTGTTGGCCTCGGGAAATGTCTGATGTGGCGAAATAGGTGCCGGTCCCCAAAGATAATTGCCGGTGCCCCCCACCGGCAACCATCGGCTCAAATTAAGCAATGAATCGGGTTTGTTTTGGGCTAAGCTGGAATCTATAATAAGAAAACTTTGCCACCTGTACATTGCTGCTTCAAACAGAAAGCAGACAATGTGTGGGTGTTGTAGCGTTTTTGAAAACATGGAAAATGTGAAAATTTCATGTGAAAATTATTACTCATAATTAGTGTTTTTTATAACGCAGAGTCGTAACTGATGAAGTATTGATTTTGCACCTGAAAGGAGTTACTAGGTCATTTAGAAGGGTAGATAATGAGACAAATAGCTACGCCACATTTTCATGCGAGACACTATTATGTCTATTATGGATGTAGATTCTGATGTTCTGTTCAACCTGCTCATTCCCCGCCTCCCACTAATGAGTGTACCACTGCAAAACCATCTCTCCCCTTGTCTCTGCGGAACACCAAGTGAATGACGTATATGTAATAGTGATGTACAACATTATTAGAAATCCCTGTATTGTAAATGAAGCTTTCACCATGTACCCAAAGTATAATTTCCAAGGACGTCTGGTGGCAGCGTCGGTGTGGACGTGCAGGTTCCATGAGCCATTGTCCGAGTCTTCTGGTGTCCATACATACATGGTTGTTTCTTGAAGCCACAATGTCACCACAGACTACTGGAATAAGAGAAGGCAAGTGCCCTCGAGAAGCTGCCACCTTCTCAGAAGGAACAAGCTGTAAAGAAAGCTCCTTACTGTATGAAGACTTCAGAGGGTTTAAAAATCAGACGTCTTGAATCTGATAGTGGCATTCTTCAGAGCGGGGAGTCAGGATCAGCCAGTGGAGGAAGCAAGGAAATACATGAAGGAAAACAGCCTTGTTGCAACACACCCTCCAACTAGCCTGAAGCCTTTATATAGCAAAAGAACGGGAAAAAGAAATGACATCAAACATCACAAGACAGGAAACACAAAGGATTGGAAAAACCAGAATGGAATCATGGAAGAAACAGCCATGATGGAAAAGGGAGAGAAACAGGAATGAAAACTTGAACTGACTAGCCGTGTAGTGAGTTTAAAAGGCAGCTGCAAACCCTCAGGCAGGTGATTGCCACTTTGGAGCTGGAGGAGCAAGGAGCAGCAAGGAGCAGCAGTTAGGAACCCAGAAGCATGAAGGAAGCAGCCCCCGGTGAGTAACACAACATTTCATGTGGCGTTTCTTGAGACCCAGGAACCACGTATCCAAACAAGGTACCATGTTTCTTGGACACCAGGTGTCTGAGACACCGCTGTTGCAACATGGACACATGTTCCATTGGGGCAGTGCCTGGCAGCTTTCTGCACTTCTTTGGCTTTATTGCTTTTCGCCCTAGTTCGATCACAGCCGCTGCTTCCCTCACCTTTCCTATTTTTTCCCTTAACTGTTCCCTCTGTTCCTTGACTACCTGGCTTGTACCTACTGACCAAATTACAGATATTGTTTTGGCTGGGTCTTTGTGTTTTGTGCTCATTAACATTTAGTTTCCAGGGTGTCTCCTCTTGGGCATGGCCCATCTGTTGCACCAGCTTCTCTCTCCAGTTTGTGGCTTAAGTTTACAATGGCCCGCCATGTCGAAGCTAGTAGGCAAATACGCTTTACACTTCAAATAAGATACTTATATATATATGGTTGTTGTTTGAGCTAATACATACTTGCACTTAATGCTTGTTATAGCATACGTTTAACCATTTCAGAAATGCCAACCCTTGATTATTTCGATTTTGGAAAGTCCCAAAACACAGACTGAACCACCAGTGTTGATGCTGCGAAGTCCTGGTCATTTCTTTTCTCTTTTCATCCCATTTCCCCTTCACTCCAGTATTTTGTTCTGCTTTTAGTATTTCCTTATGTACTAGCATAACCACATTCTGGTGAGTGGGGCAGATTGCTATCAGACTCTTTTGAAGACTTATCTTGAACCCTGTCAGTTTGACAGGCCATGCATCCTTCTTCGTGAGTTATGATCCCCATCTGCTACAGGCTATGGCACAGGCCATGACAAAAATCCAAAAGATATACAACAGCCACAAATGAACAGGCCTATTTATTGAACTGTTTAATTTACATTTCTTCAATCAGAGGGGAACCTAGCAGCTCCTCTCCAGGGTTATCAACTACTGATAAGAAATGCGAACTTGCTCCTGTTCCACATCCTTATCGTTATGGGAATTCCTTTTTAGGTCTCGCGCCTAGCGTTGCAGTGCTCAGCACTGCTCG